>BJCO01713220.1:0-11927 GCA_018326465.1 Flaveria floridana | reverse complement strand
GTGAACATATTCTTTAGCATTTTGAAGATGCTAGGCCTCATATGAGGGACCAGCATGACATTTTTAAAGTGAAGCTTGTCCTGGTTAAGCTCACAATTGATTATGTGCTGAATGAACCTGGGATACATGTAGAATTGATCCCAGATGAGATTACCTCGCAGATTATTTAGCATAAATCTTGAGTAATTGAAGCGGAGGCCTTTCCCCAATCCATGGACTAGGTAGCCCATATCATATGGCTTTTAATCCCAACCCTTTGACTTGTTTGATAGACTATGTAGGACTATATGTAACAGAAACTTCCAGTTGTAAGAAAAGTTGAACTTATACACTATAGATCTGCTCACATCTCCACCATAGCCTATTTGGATGTTGATATCCTCCAAATCAGACTTGGGGAATTTAGTAGGGGCTCCTTCATCATGAAGTTCCAGATGCTCCCTGATTGTGGTTTCACTAATGATGATATCTTGTCCGCAAGTCCTTGATCTGATAAACTTTTCATCATTGAGCATGTCGCTTTGACCATTGGCTCAAAATTTGGCCATGTGTTTTGATTAGATGGTGGGATTAACGGTTAGGGAAGTAAAGTATGTAGTCTGGGACGGAAATTGGATGATGGGGGAAAAGTCAGCACCCCTTGAAGAATCAAGGATGGCGACTTGATTGTGGTGAGGATTCAAAGCCATTGTTACGGAAATACTATTGGATTGGAGGAATTTGAGAGTGAATGAAGAAGATAGTGGAGATTAGGGCTTTTATAGTGGTAAATAAATTAAAGAAAGAGAGTCGGAAGTATTTAAATGGTGGGTAAAAACCCAAACGGATAACGTGAAAGGATAGTTTAGGTTCTGATTTGACAGATGCGGTAAGATAAACCATTTAAAATATTTTGATAATTATCAATAAAATCTTACTTTTTAAAGAGTGGGGCCCAAATATTTTCGTTACACAGTAAAGTTGTTCTTCCGAGAGTAAAAGTGATTATGAGAGAAAACACTTGTGTTTCTCAATATTGTCTTTCGAAGCCACTATTACTTCCGAAGCAAACTATGTCTTAGCGACAAACTTTGCTTTCGAGAGTAAAGTGTTCTTTCGAGATATGAAGTTAGTAACCTTTGGAAGGGAATTTGATTTATGATCAAGTTTTCTTCCGAGGCTAAAAACTCTTCGGAAGCGAATACTAATGCGAGGAATTTGCCTTTGGAAGATAGATAAAGATCTATTTCGAGGGTAAATTTCTCTTCAAAAGAATTCATACTTAGAAAATTTGAAAAAAAACCTTTTGTAACAGGGCTTAGATTGTATAAAGACAATATAGACAAAGCATACTTTTCAAAGGATTTTCAAAAGATATTGACTAGTCAATATTAATCATCATAATAGTCGTAATTAAATACCTAAATCTTTTTTCATCAAATGCTTTGGTGAATAAATCAGCATATTGCTCATTTGAATCCACTTTGACTAGTTTGATTAGGTTTTTCTCATTATTATCTCGAATTAAATGATACCTGATATCGATATGCTTTGTCTTGGAGTGCTTGACAGGATTTTCTACGATAGAAATAGCACTTTTGTTGTCTATATCGATAGGAGTCTCCATGAAGTTGAAACCATAATCTAACATCTGATTCTGAATCCATAGCAGTTGAGCACAGTAGCTTGTAGCAGCAATGTATTCAGCTTCACCAGTTGATGTAGAGACATATGATTGCTTCTTGCATTGCCAGAAAATGATCCTTCCACCAAGAAATTGACATCCTCCTGATGTGGATTTCTTGTTAATGTTACAGCCACCATATCACTGTCAGTGTAACCATAAAAGTTGAAAACCGTATTGCTAGGATACCAAAGACCCAGTTTAGGAGCTCGTTTGAGGTATCTAAGAATTCTCTTGACAGCAATTAGGTGAGACACCATAGGAGCAGCCTGATATTTTGAACGGTTGCAAACATGATATCCAGTGTACTTGCAGTGAGATAGATCAGACACCTAATAATTGCCCTGTACTGATGTTGATCAGTATCCTCCCCCTTGGAATCAGGACAAAGATTGTGATTTCTTTGTATAGGTGTCTTGGTTGGTTTGCAATCTTTCACCACAAATTTTTCTAAAATGTCCTTGACATACATAGATTGATTGATGAAAAACCCTTCTTCCGTCTATGTACAAGACTAATCAAGGCTCGGCAAAACAAACTATGCGAAATCCTGATACATGCGAAAAGAAGAAGTCACGCGAAAAGCAGACCATGCGAAACCAAGTTTCCACGCGAGAGAAGCTTCCACGCGAAAGATATAGCCGCGCGAAAAGCTAGTCGCGCGAGAACTGTTGTTTAGTATAAATAGTTTCGTTTTCGTTTTGTAATTAAGCTTTTGTTCATTATTATCCTTGTACTGTGCGAAATCGCACAAGACCTTTCATAGGTTGCTGTTATTCAATTCAATATCATTTTGAGATCAATTCAATCTTCTTTTCTATCCAATCATGTTTACATTCCGCATTCACTTGATTGAGATTGTGTGTTATTGATTTCTGGGAGATTTCATGGTTTTACAATCTGCTTCACTTGAATCCGAAGGAAGGATTCCATCTTTCCTATAGAACTCACCTCAGATTTCTTTCTCATGATGCTTTCAAAGTCTTTGGACATTTGGTCATTTGAGGAACCAAATAGGATGTCATCAACATAGACTTGTACAAGAAACATATCCTTCCCAGACTTCTTTATGAACAATGTCTTATCTATGGTGCCTCTGGTGTAGCCATTCTTTAGAAGAAACTAAGACAATATCTCATACCACAGCCTAGGTTCCTGGTGTAACACATAAAGAGCTTTGTCCAGTTTGCACACATAGCTGTGGTGCTGTGGGTCTTCAAATCCAGGTGGCTGGCATATATAGACTTCTCTGGTGATATCCCCATACAGAAATGCACATTTGACATCAAGTTGGTGGACTGTGAAGTTCTTAGATGCTATAAAAGCAAGGAAGATTTGCATAGCCTCAAGTCTTGCAATAGGTACAAAGATATCAGTGTAATCTATGCCTCCCTTTTGTTTATATCCTTGAACCAAAAGTATGGCTACGTTCTTGGTGATCAAAACTCTACCGTCTCTTTTATTTTTGAACACCCACTTAGTGCCAATGGGGACTGACCAACTGGTATTAGACACAAGTTCCATACCTTTTGTCTCTTGAATTGAAGCAATTCCTCTTGCATTAATTCAACCCAATTATTGTCCTTGAGGGCTTCTTCCACCTTCTTTGGTTCTATTTGAGAGAGAAAGCATGAGTACAAGCAGGCATTCCCATTATGGATCTGACTTCTTGTTCTAACACCTTCTAAGACATCCTAAATGATGTTCTCAGCTGGATGGGTGTTGTGTATCCTGAGTCTAGGAATCACATCTAGTTGTATAGATAGATCCAAGTTAGAAAAGTTTTTCTTAGGATTCTGAACACCATTCCCAGCTGATGTCTCATACTCATTCAATGAGGATTGATTGAATGAATGTATGAAAGCATCAATGGTATTTTTCTATGAAGCAACATCAACAGTTGCATGTTCCTCCAAATCACTGTCTTTATTAGCTTGGTGTTGAGTGCTGGAGATGTCAGCTAATGAGTTTTGAGGTTGAGTTAGCTGACAACTTGTTGAAGCTCCACTATTTCCTGAGATGTTCAAGCTTTTAGAACTTCTAGTAGTGGGAGCTTGATCTACATCACTTCTTAGAGAAACTGGAAATGGATCTGGGTAACTCAAACAGTTGATTATTATAGGAGTCACTTTGAGTTCTTGTTCCAGCTAAAACATTCTCATATGATGGTTTAGAATAGCTTGGAAACAATTCTAAATCAAATATATGCTCAGGACTATTTCCCTTAACACAAGGAGTGTGCTCATTTACAACAATGTTGGATGATTCTAAAAATTGTTGATTTTTGATATTATACACTCTGTAAGCTATAGAGTTTGAGGACTACCCAACAAAGATAGCATCATCCTTTGTGTTAAGTATGGTGCACCTACTGCCAAAGGACCTTAGAAAGCCAATGAACGATGGCCTCTTGGTCGATAGCTCATAAGGGGCTTTTCCATGGGGCTTAACAATGAGAACCATGTTCTGCACGTAACATGTAGTGCTGACTACCTCTGCCCAGAAAGTCAGAGGCAGCTTTGAATCAGTTAACATAGTTCTTGCAGTGTCAATAAGTGTCTTTTCCTCTTCTCAGCAATACCATTTTGTTGAGGAGTTCTAGGAGCACTGTATTGTCTGGTAATCCCTTTTGAGTTACAGAATAAGTGAAGAACTTGATTCTTAAACTTATTCCCTTGATCACTTCTAATTGTTTTTACCTTGTGATCAACTTGATTTTTTATTTTAAGAATAAAAGATTTTAACATTTTAGTTGTTTCATCTTTATTTCTTATAAAGAACACCCATGTAAATCTTGTAAAATCATCAACTACCATAAGGCAATATGATTTCCTTTCAATGCTCAATATACTTGTAGGACCAAATAGATCCATGTGCATTAAGTGTAATGGAGTGGTGATTAAGTTAACTTCTTTGGATTTGTGAGATACCTTATGTTGCTTCCCTTTTTCAGACAAGCAACACAATTATCATTACAGAAAAAGTTCATTTTGTGCACACCATGTACTAAGTTATTCTTAACCAGTTTGTTCATGGTTTTGAAATTAACATGGCACATTCTTTTATGTCAAAGAGTTGGCTCATCACCATTAGCTTTGGAAAGAAAGCATGATACTTCTCCCAGTAGGGAAGCATAGTTCATATCTAGCTTGTACATATCCCCTCTCCTGGGAGATCGAAGAAGCACCAATTCTTTAGGAATTGTCATCCCAGGATTGAGGATAATGCACTCATGTTCTATGAAAAGCATTTGATGCTTTTGATCATAAAACTGAGAAACACTCAAAAGATTGTGTTCAAGCTGTTTGACAAAGTTTACATTGTCAACTTTTAACTTACAATTGGATACACTACCTTTACCAGAAATGTATCCTCCGCCTTCACCTCCAAACTGAACAAAATGTCCATCAAAGTGTTTAAACTATTATAGGAGAGATCTGTTCCCTGTCATGTGCCTAGAGCATCCACTATCAACAATCCATATGTTTCTATTCTTATCATGTGGATGTCCCTACACATATAGTGAAATGATTAGTTACTATTGGAAACCCAAGCCTTGTTGGTCTTGGGCTCTTCCAATGTAGATGACATAACTAAGCCAAAATGTATGCATGGGGGTTTAACTATGATTTATGAAGAAGAGGTTTAAGCTATAACATGTTATCTGATCTTCCATTCCATCCTTGGTTAATCAGTGTAGATGAGCCTATGGAGGCTTGAGTAGCATGACTTGCTTCCGAGGCTTCTTTCTTCTCGAAAGAAGTTATCACCACCTTTCTTTCGAAGCAGTCTTCTTCTCGGAAGGTTTCAAAGGATTCTTTTTATTCCTTTGTTTGTTCTTGGGCTTGTCTTTTGAAGTTATTTTCCATTCTTAAGAATAAGTTTCTTGCGAAAGCAATTTGGCTTGGGAAACAAGCTTTCCTTTCGTTAACACTTGGACCATAAGATAACGTCCAAATGTGAAACCTTCCTTGAATCCTTCTTTCTTAACATTGTTTGCACAATGTGTGCTTACTGGATTGTAGTAACAATCTATAGCCATATAGTTATGCAGACCACAGATTATGCATTCAGTGTTAACTTTGATGGGGCATGAGGACTGTTGTTTCTTGCACTTTTTTTCTTCTTTAACAGCCTTCCCCTTTAACTTTTGACTCTTAAGCTGGATAGGAATACTGATACTATACTCCTTTCCTGAATCAGAGTTTCCAACCACTTGGAATCCAGCTAAGATGAATACACCCTTTTTCCTAGGGTCTATTTTCAACTTAGACTCAGCCACCTTCTTGGCAATTTTTCTTGCTGCCTTGATTTTAGTCTTTCTATTTTTGGTGGTCAGGGGTTAATCATCAGCGATGTGTATGAGGTTTTCTACCTTATCGTTCACTGTGGTAGTCACCATTGTTATATCATTCTTCTGCTCATTGGGTAGTGGGTCAGTAGTTGGAACCTCTTGCTCATTAGTACCACGTCTTGGTTGTCTAACAGACACATGAGAGTGTGTTGGAGCAATTTCGTTGGTTCCTAACCCATTTTTGTTTTGATAACACACCTTTGAGTGGGAGGAAGATGCAATGATGGTGTTGAAGTTCTGGTCTTGAATAGCATACTTCTTTACTTTAGCCTCAGCTATTACTAGTTGGGCTTGAACCTCAGTCAACTTGGATATTAGATCTTTTATTTGAGACCTATAGTTTGAATGTTCATGTCTTAAAGAAGATAAAGTTTTCTCTAACACTTTAATTTTGAATTTATAGTCTGATTCTGCTCTCTTAAAGTCATATTTTAATATGTTTAAGGACTTAATATCAGATTCAATTTCCATGTTGTATTCCTGATACAGTTCAACCTTAGCAATACATGCTAGGGTACAGAGATGTTCATATACCTTGTGTCCTCAGTTCCATCCATGAGAGCTTGAGGAATAGTGAAATCTTGCACCATAAAGCTCCAATCAACTTCTTGAGCAACAACTGCAGTTTGTTGTTCAGTTGGTTTCGCAACAGCTATTGGGTTAGCAGGATGTTGGAGGCTTGAGTTCTTCCAGGATTAGATCTAGGAGCGTTGAATTCCCTTGCAAAGTGGCCAAGTTGATTGCAATTGTAACACTAGTCCTTTGACTTTTCAAACCCAAATTTAGTGTTGGTTGGGTTCTGAGGGAATTGCCTTCCAGTTCTCTTGAAGAACTTCTTTGCTCTATAGGTTAAAAGAGCCATCTGTTGGACAATGTCAATGTATTCTACATCATCTGGGCTGAAACACTCGAGGTCATCAAAATAGAATTGAAAACCTTCAGAGTGCTCATTTCCTGAAACTAAAGCACAACTATCCTGAAAAGGATTTTATTAAGCATATTGAGAACTGGGTGTCTTAGGAAATATGTTGTAAGGCCCAGAAGAGGATGATGACTATTAGGGGTAGTTCAGGTACATCTAGGGCTGGGGAGTTCTTGATCCTTTAGTAGCATGTAGAGCATTACTGACGGGAAGGTTTGAGCTTCTGTTCACCTGATGGCCCTTCTGAGTTTCCATCTCCATACTATTTCCATCAAGGATTTCATATAGTTTACTCATGGTGAGAGTGTTGAGATTCTCAGTTCTTTTAATTGAAACATAGTAAAAGTCAACTCATGAGGAATTGCCCTCATGAATTTTCTTACTATGTCCCTTTTCTCAAGAACCACTCCTATAGATTGAAGAGATACGATGAAGTCCATATACCTACAGTATTGTTGGCTTAAGGTCTCACCAACAATGTATGTGAAGTTTTAAAACTTCTACTTTAACATATCTTTCTTGGACTCTTTGGATTCAGTAGAATCAGAGTACATCAATATCAAAGTATCAAATAACTCTTTGGCTGACTTGCATTGCTGAAAATCTACCATTATGGAGTTTGGTATGGCTGTAAGCAACACAGTCTTGGCTTTGCAGTCGATGTCCATCTTTTTAAAGTCTTCATTAAAGCAATCTTCAATAGCTTTCTTAATCATGGCACTGTTACAAGTCCGAGATGCCACCTTTGGGTTGTAAGGACCATCAGTGACTGGTCTCCACATTCGGCTATCTTGATACTTGATGAAGCCTTCAATATAAAGTTATCAGGAGTGATAATAAGGGCCTTGGTCATGGTTCCCATCTCAGTCTCAGAAAAATTTTAGTTGAGAGCAATTTGAGTGAAGTGAGTAAGTGTGAAGAATGAGGAGAATTTAGGATGGTTAGATCTCATAATCAAGAGCCTAAGAAGCTCTGATACCAGTTGCATGATCGGTGTTGGTCTCTCATCACAAGTTTTATCTCATAAACTCACTAGGTCTCACTCGGTTGATTGAGCAAAATCTCTAACTAAGTTGAGAATAATATAATAAGTTAATGAACACAACAATGGTTTTCAAAATACTTATATATATTTCTTTTCAACTCAGTATTACAAGACTCTTACATGCATGGTTTTGATGAGTTACAATGAGAAACTATATACTACTATCTACAGCCGGTTATACTTGGATGACCAGCTTGAATTTAAAACTAGATAAATACTACATTGCTAGAAGTAAAGCATGTACGATAAAAAACTATCCTAGATTAGGTAGTCATGACAGGTCTATGGCTTACCTTTTGTCACCAACAAAAGATGGCAATTGTACTAATTAATAAAGGTGAATAGTGGACTAAAGTATGGTCAACTATATGAGCGTGGGAAAGTGCCATGCAGTATGTCAGAGGTTGCAGTGGATGTCAGACAACCCATACTTATATCCACTGATAAATAGTTGGTTCTTTCGAAGGTAAATGGTTTCAAAAGAATAAGTTCTTCCGAGACCATTTATACTTCAGAAGAAACTTCTTTCGAGTCTACTGCAAGTCTTTATTACTTATTCTTTGGAAGACATTGCCTTGGATTTTCTAAACATGAATACTTTGGAAGAAGAACTTCTTAGTGTCGGAAGACTTAGTTCTATCTGCGGAAATTCTTCCTATACTTCGGAAGGATAACTACTTAGTCACGAACGACTGAGTTTTCCTACCGAAGATCTTAATACTTTAAGCTTTGGAAGATCTTCAACTTGTATTCGGAAGAACAACTTTAGCTTCGGAAGACTTCTTCAATTGTACTTTAAAATTCATTTAAGTGTTGATTTGGTTGCACCAGGCTTATATGATCCAATGGAGTCTCATGTTGTAAATTGTCGTTGCCACTGCATCACGTGGGTCCCCTACCAGTATATATATGTATGTATGTATATATAGGAGGGTATGAGTGTTAACTCTCTGTTATTACGATAACCATGTTAATCGTCAAGCTCATTCAAAATTATTATTATTATTTATGGAATAACATCATTATATATATACAAAAATATATTCTTTTATGTATATATGTAAATTTCTAAGCATAAAAAATTTTACAATTGAAAGTATTCACGTAAATCCATAATATGTAGAAACATAAATTGGCACCCGTGTGCGTTTCGGCTTAGCTCCTAGAAAAATTTATTCTGGATGTGGTGCCACTAATTTTTAGGAAACGCCAAACTAACAAATTGAAGACCATAATTTTTATCAAGGTATACATATTTTGTACTTGATATGTTTTAGTAGATAATGCATGAAATGTCATGCCTAAACCCAAAAAAAGTAGTTCATTTATTTTTGTCGGTAACAAATTATTGCCCAAAAGACTATTGTGATAGGTATATAGAATCATATGCTATTTGGTCTTGAAGAGAGTGTAGTATGTTCCGTTGGTGGTGGGATAGAACTCATGTACGAACTATATCTCCCAGAGTCCACATGCATAAATGAATCTATGTCTTTTACATTCTTTTGACTTTAAGATATCTCCTCTTTAGAGATATCAACGTATCTCGTATTCTAATTTGGATTAGTCCTTGTGATGGGTTTAGCATCAAAGTTACATCTAGGTGTGAAAATTAAGTATACACATTGGGTGGTTAAACACCTTCGTACCTACAAACTACATATGTTTCAAGTCTTTACTGTTTTCATCTAGAGACAAGAGTTTTTCAGTTTTTTTAGACTGAGTAGTGTATTTATCTACATATGATTATGCTATGGTTGGGTCATCCTTTGCATATTTCAATTTGACTAAGAGATCATTATTATAAGTTTCTAGTTTTGTTGTGTGTTTTTAGATTCTTACTTCTTCTTATTGGTATATTGTAAAATGTCCAAGGCTTAGGTAAATACCTGATGTATTTTTTTTAATATGTTATTGGTGTAATCACTAGCTTCTTATAAAGTATTATCAAGCTCAACGTATAGGATATGTTGCAGTCATGGTCTCACACTTGATGAAGCTTAAGTTCTCAAACTTATATAATAGAATGCCTATTTTGTGTCTTTAGTCCCTTCTTATTTGGCCTTGAGAGCATCCTACATGCTCTTAACAATTTTATACTTTTATAGTATACTTTTTATAGTATTTTAGATTAGAATGGTCATTAAAGTATTCAAAAGCCTTTGAGTCAAATTCTATCTTCGTGATGTCTTCCTTAGAATACTTAGTTGAATGTTTAGGAATCGTTACACAAGTTTCACTTGCAGATCTCAGCATTAGTACATTAGAACCTTCAGTGATCGAGGTCCATTTTTTCTTGTTGATTTCTGATATCCCTATTTGATATCCCAAGTTTTCTGATAAAAGTCTGCAATAGATGACGGGCATTGCGCGTCATCTTTGGGGTCAGATGACGCGCAAATGCGTGTCAAGGAAGGGGTAGTCATAAATGATAGATGACGCGCATCCGCGTGTCATCTGTTTATGACGCGCAAAAGATGACACGCATTTTATGACGTACAAATGATGACGCGTCAAGAAAGAGATAGTCATAAATGACTAGATGACACGCATCCGCGTGTCATCTATGAAATTTTTATGACGTGCAATAGATGACGCGCAATGCACGTTATAAAATTAGCTGCATTTTTTAATTTTTTTATTTTTAATAAATTTACCGGTTGTTTTCTAAAACAAATTGTCGAATAACATTAAAAGCGAAATCCATTAAATACTAACAAAGTTTACAAAAGTTGTTAATTAACAACTACAAAGCATAAAACAAGTCCAAATTCAATTAGTACCAATACTAATACAAGTCCAATACCAATACTAACACAAGTCCAAATATATCATTTCAGGTCTACATATAAATTAAATTCGATACATAGCGCGCCCAATCTTCACGAACTTCATCCAAATCACCATCAGTGTATTCTTCTTTACTTTCTCCAACCTAAGACAAAACCAATTTCATAAAATTAAACTTTTCAGTTTGACCCAAAAACCCCTTTATGTAAAACACTTGTAATTTACTTGACTAGTTTATATCAACTACAAGACAACAACAATGGTAATTTACTTATAAAAAACTCATACATAGATAGTTATATTCAATAAACTACAAAGCAACAAATGGTAAATATAAGGGGTACGTGTAGTCAATGATCAGCTTACATTGTTATTGAGGGCTGGGTGAGGTCGATTGAGGGCTGGGTGAGGTCGATTGAGGGCTGGGTGATGTTTTTAAATTTGTCTTAGTGACATGTATACTCTTCAATTATTTTTGTGATTTCTCACTTGTTTTACAATAACGCATGTAACATTATATAAATAATACAGAATAAAACCCCTGTTGTAACTACGATAAAGTGGTAAAAATCAAAAACATTAATTGCAAAGGTGAGCTAAAGATTCCAAGGGGTTGGGCAATAAATGAGGAATTTCTTTTGATGGATGGAATTCAATTTCGTCCAAAATTTTGCAACCAAACAGACCATAGGAAGGAATCTTGAATTAGTTAGTGTCCTTATGAACATACCTTCTGAATCTTGAAGGGCTATACCAGAAGTAGGATAGTGACTTGGAGAAATATCATGCCTCTGGTCAGACGAGCTAAAATGGTCATTGCAACTGTAATATGTGGGTGAATCAGATGTTGTTGCCTGCAGAAAAATTAAACTTGACTTGAGAAATTTATTTTACAAAAACCGAGCCTGTATCACAATATTGCTAAGGCCAGTAAGAATATATCCCTTCAACTTTTCATAATTTTAACATGAAGTGGTTGCATTTAGATATTTATGCTTATGGATGATACTATACAAACAGATATAGAAATATGAATTTGTGTTTTATAGTAAGTGGTAGGATGACATTATCAGTACTTACTTCTTCACAAACTGATGCCAATTTTGAGATCCTAGGATCATTTACAGTAGTTACAGAGCCAGGGTCATCAATG
>BJCO01713216.1:0-11020 GCA_018326465.1 Flaveria floridana | reverse complement strand
TACCACTGATGGTGAAGGTGAAGGAAGTGAGGGTCAAAACACACAAGCCATGGAGTGGGGTTCAGAAGGCGTTGAATATATGGCTACTTTGCGTGAAAAAATTGCCAATCAACTGCTTTCAGATGCTTCAAGTTAGATTTGTATGCAAACTCTTGTAATATGTTTGAAATGGATGTGTTTGTTTGGATTATGTGTGATTTATGTTTAATTTGTATTTTGTATGACATTTTGAATTTTAAGGTATTATGTTATTTTTATATATTTGACTATTTTTATTGATTACACAACAATAGTTAAATTCAAACTCGTCAGAACAACGGACGATATGGTTAAATTCAAATTCATTCAGCAGACTCAGTCAGATACATAATCAAACAGTCAACTTTCAGTAAGATCTGACCCAGTCAGAACTTCTTACTGGGTCAGCTTCTTACTCAGTCAGATCTTACTCAGTCAGCACAATCAAACAGCCCCTAAGTTTTTCCATTGCTAATTCCATTGTAGTCGCTAAATTGAATCTGATTTTGTAGTCGCCCGATCTTAATTAGTTATTACTGCTAACTCAGCTCGATCGCTATCTTGATTTGTTACCAATCTCAGAAATGTTGTCATTGCCTGGTGTTCTTGATCGCTGCTATAGATTGTTGCTGCAAAAATCAAAACCCTAATTCTTGAATCGTTGTTACTGCCCTCACCCACGGTCAAAGGAAAGAATGCTCTGATACCATTGTTACGAACACAATTGGTAATCAAGAAGAAGAAGAAAACACAGAGAAGGATATTACTCTCAAAATCAATAGTTGAGTATTCTATTCATGATCTGTGTATATGTACACTATAACAATTCACTTACAACCCTTATACTAATCACTATTACATTTAACCCCCTCTATTTATTTCACACGTAACAACATTGTTACGAATAAAATGGTAATCAAGAACCAAAGAGCTAAGAATTGAAGGAGAAGAAGAAATCCAGAGAGAAGAAGAGGATATTACTCTCAAAATCAATAGCTAAGTATTCTATTCATGATCTGTGTATATGTACACTAGAACAATTCACTTACAACCCTTATACTAATCAACTTACACAGACACGTATACAGAAATAATTAACATAAGAAAGTATTATTTCAAGTGAATTGTAAAGGAGTAAATCCAGAACTCTAAAAATATATTTTGTAAAGTTTTTAAAAAGTGTTAGCATTTGAAAGCTTACAGATTGAAAGTAAGACTTGTATAAAAGTAAGCACAACCGTGATTGCGTGTAGTATCGCATTTGTAAACTTCGCTACATACGTTACGGTATGAACACTAATGAACCTAAGTATATAAAGAAAACATATTAAAATAATATTATGCGTCGTATGTTACGACATAAAGACGTGTGCAATTGTCGAGGAATCATATAATGACATTAACGTGATTAATAGCACGTTGTAACGCGTATACGAACTTCGTTACGTGTATTTAAAAGTAAAGTATATATGATAATTATTATAACATTAAAGGAAACAAATTTGTTTTGATAAAAAGATTAAAAAATAAAAGAAAATTAATAGTTTAAATTAGAAATTATAAAAGAAGTGAATCCACGTCTCCTACATATAAGCACAGGATTCCTAGCGCATGTCTTGTATTTGTGTTAGTTTTTAGAGAAATATTATTTAACATTAGTTAGGCGCGGACAAAAAGGTAGGATTTTGTGATCCAATAAGAAGTCGACACGTGGCAAGGATGGTGGACCCTGTCCAATGAAAAGGTGACACGGGGTAAAGCCATTGGACACCACCTCCGACCTTGCAAAATGAGTGATAGCTACTATTTGAACCCGTCACGTGTTGCGACGACATTGTACGCAACATGATAAAATATATACTACAATCGACCCGACTTGTTTACGAACTAAATTTACGTCAGTACCTGAGTCGTTTTCAATTATGTACAAACGTATTATACCGCACGTATACAAAAATATGAATGTAAGAAAATTTCTTAAAGTGACATTTTATATAGTTTTGAAAAGGTTTTAGCTGGTGAAAGTGAAAAAAATTGTATAAAAATAGGCACATTGACGTTTTATATTTAACCGAGTCAATTCGGCTGTGAATTTAAAAATATAGACAACTAAAAATATGAAAATTAATGGTTGTAAGTAAGACGTATATAAAAATAAGTACATAAAGGTTTTATATTTGATCACAGTAGTTTTCATACATGTTCATATAAAAAAGAATATATATTATCACATAAAATCATATAATGACATTAACGTGATTAATAGCACGTTGTAACGCGTATACGAACTTCGTTACGTGTGTTTAAAAGTAAAGTATATATGATAATTATTATAACATTAAAGAAAACAAAATTGTTTTGATAAAAAAATTAAAAAAATAAAAGAAAATTAATAGTTTAAATTAGAAATTATAAAAGAAGTGAACCCACGTCTCCTACATATAAGCACAGGATTCCTAGCACATGTCTTGTATTTGTGTTATTTTTCAGAGAAATATTATTTAACATTAGTTAGGCGCGGGCAAAAAATGTAAGACTTTGTGGTCCAATAAGAAGTCGACACGTGGCAAGGATGGTGGACCCTGTCCCATAAAAGGCGACACGAGGCAAAGCCGTTGGACACCACCCCCGACCTTGCTAAATGAGTGATAGCTACTATTTGTACCCGCCACGCGTTGCGACGACATTGTACGCAACATGACAAAATATAGATTACAATCGACCCGACTTGTTTACGAACTAAATTTACATCAGTACCTGAGTCGTTTTCAATTATGTACAAACGTATTATACCGACGCGTATACAAAAATATGAATGTAAGAACAAATTTTAAAGTGACATTTTATATAGTTTTTAAAAGGTTTTAGCGGGTGAAAGTGAAAAGAATTATATAAAAATAGGCACATTGACATTTTATATTTAACCGAGTCAATTCGGCTGTGAATTTAAAAATATAGAAAACTAAAAATATGAAAATTAATGGTTGTAGGTAAGACGTATATAAAAATAGGTACATAAATGTTTTATATTTGATCAGAGTAGTTTTTGATTACATTTAAACATAGACGGACTCGAAATTATAACGATATACACACAAATACGAACATAAGAAATTATACTTTTAGATAAACTTGTATAGGAGTAAATGGAACTTTAAAATGACATATTTTTAGAAGATTAAAAAATATAATTTTTAAAAGATTAAAAAACATAATTTTAAAAAGATGTTTTTTTGCATTTCGAACCCAGTACCTGCTGAGAGGAAGCCCACGCATCTAACCGTTGCGCCAAAACAATGAAAGCAATTTGTATATATGAAAGTATTACTGAGGTGATGGTTGCTCCGACGTTACCTTTTGAGTTATAGTTAATCTTCAGGGTGTTCATCGAATAGGTTTTTGGTTTATTAGGTTATAACATTTTGAAAATTGGATTCAAAGTCAAACTTATTTGTTTTTAGATGAACACAAAGCGATTCGAATTCGAAAGTTCGAATTCAGTTTTGTTGGAGTTGGGGGGAATTAAAAAAAGTAAATATAGTTAAAAAAGTAAATATTGTTAAAAAAGCTTAAAATCGTTAGGTTTTATCAATGAAATCATTCGATTATTGTTCGTACTATTGTTTGTCTTTTGGTTTATCACCTTCCGTCAAGAACATGCTCGGATGTTTATCGATCCAGCGACTCCACAACAATGCCGACTTTCATTTTTATTAGGAACAACAATCCCAGTAACATAGTTAAAAAAAACTTACGTTTGATTTCAACTCGATTTCGTTCACAATAATGACAATGAATGATATGAAAAAAACATACAAGCTAAATCGAGCCTAAAATAAGTACAAATCGAGCCTAAAATAAGTACAAATCGAGTGTTGTTTGGTAATAAAAATGTAGGTTTGGATTATTATCGGTCGAATCAATAGTATGGATTATTATCGGCCAACGAGTAATAGTTTGGATTATTAAAATTTAATTTGCCAATATATTACGTAATTCAATTTATTTAAATCAGTTCGATTGGACAGTTTTTTAAATAAGTTATATCATGTATATATAAAAAAGTAAAAAACGATATATCATATATATATATACACATATGTATATGTATATATATACATATATATATACATATATATATATAATAAAAGAAATATCATATGCATAAATAATTAGGTTATAATATATATCTATGTATATCTATACTACTATATAATACATTTTAGAAGGACAAGATAGTAATTTTATTCAAGTTGCAAGACGTCTAATACAATATTTTAAGCATATACAAGTGTCATATGCAATAGTTTCATTTTTACCCTTATTTAATAATTTTTTTTAATTAATACGTTATTTAATACATATTATTAATACATTATTTAAAAATATGATATTATTTAATTCAATACATTTATATATTATATTATTTTTAATACTTGAAATTGGCATTTAAATTTATCAAATACTATTTAAATAATATAGTATACAACTAATATTTATAATATTTATAATATTTATAATATTTATAATAATAATAATAATAATAATAATAATAATAATAATAATAATAATAATAATAATAATAATAATAATAATAATAATAATAATATTTAAGTAATTATAATAGTTATTTACAAAATAAAACAATTTTAGTAATAAGTGATAATGTGTAATAATATACAAGTTATCAAACTAAAAATATACAAGCTCTTAAAACTGTTTCAAGGTTCCGAATCGTATGTCGTTTTTCTCTTATAATCATAGAAATATGATGGTTTATAAAATCTAAATTTGTCGTTATGATGTGCTAAATTATATCAACGTTTCGACATGATTTTTTTTTCAAATCAGAGTTGTCAATATAATTTTTATCCAATCTACAGATTGAGCACTAATGTACAAGTAATCGAAATCAAATGTTATAAATTGTAACAACCCGACAAAACGCAGGTTCACACACTAGTAAAAACTAAAAAAAATCTATGTTCTTTTAATTGGGCTTAGTCGAATGAGTTTTGTTGGACATACTAGAAAATCCTGACAATACTACCAATATCAACCATACATTAGAAAACAAAATCAACCATACATTAGAAAACAAAATCAACCATATATTAGAAAACAAAATAATGTTAATTATTACCATATCAAACACTATTCTTGAAAGAAACTCATAAGCAAACAAAAAATTGACATAACCGAGTTTAGCCTAAAAGAATCACCAACCATATGTTTTCATATGCAGAATCAAGCATTCAAACTCCTTTAACAACCACTGTTTGCAATAACGTACAACTTACAAATTCCGACCTGAATCTGAATCCGAATCCTAAACAAAAATATATACAAATCAAATCCCTGCGGCTCCAGGTCCTCGCATTTTCTCAACGATATGTCTTCCTTTCTCTTCAATATTACGTCTCTTTTCTTCAAATTTCTCGCCCATTTTCTTCCGTAATCCTAGCATCTTCGCCCTCGTTCCTAGTCTCCTCAACTTAGCATCATCCCCTTCTGATATCTCAGTGTTTTCTTCTGTGGTTGCCACCACCATCGCCTGAGGCTGAGGCGGTGACGGATGCTGCCAGTTAGGAAATGTAACTATTCTGCTTTCTTCAACTGCAGCCTCTTGCGGTGGTGGCTGTTTGTCGGTTTCTAGCAATGGAGTTTTCTCATCATTTGCTGCTGACTTTTCATCGTCGTTTGCTGCTGATTTTTCATCATCCGATTGAATGAATGTTGTTTTATCGTGTGTGGTTTCTATATTGCTTTTGCTACTTGTATGGACATGTTGTGGTTCTTGCGGGTGAGTTTCATCACAATGGACTTCATGTGTGACTGTTGGTTCAGTGGTGGGCTCGGTGGTGAGTTCCTGGTTGGTCCATATGAATGGTGCGGCTTTTTGTGGGATCCAGTCGTCCTTTTCGGCTAACATGAAGGGAATGGTTACACTTTCAGAGTTCGGGTGTACCATTGTTTCACGAATAGCCGTCTGTGGAAGTAAAACGTGCATGCATCAGAGGCTACTATTGACATAAATTCAATGACACAGCACTATCAAATTCAAAATCATATGAATCCTCAAGAAGTTCGTCAGAAAAGAAAAACATGCTACAATCACTAAAAAATGGTGTTGCCAAAATGTTCAAAATTTTTCATAGTTTTTCTGAATTTGAGAAGTCAATGTTTGACCTGAAAAGCAAAACATGCCATTCTAGGCATAACTTGCCCAAGAAAATTGATCTAACCTTGAATTTACTGATGATGAACAATGCAACACGTCCACTGGTTATCTTGTGATCACCGACAGAAGACTCCAAAGTAAAATCTACATCAGGCATTGACATGAAACCAAACCAGATTTGATCTGACGGTGGAGGTTTTATGTGTACTCTTAATGTTCCTCGAAGAGTTGCTACCCTAATTGCAAGTGAAAGGGGCACCTTCACAAATAAAAAATATAACTTTTATTAAAAAAGAAACAAGAAAGCCCTCAATTTGAATTTGTCAGGTAAGCAGGAGAATGGTCAATACCGGTCGTCAGCACTTACTTTAATATTAATAATCATGGATGGTAAGATGGTTGGGTTGGGTAACAGGTCAAAACATGATATTTTAGTACAGGTGAGGTCCACCTGGCCCACAAACAATTTTTTTCCACTTTAAAATGTGTTTATAATAATTAATGTGTTAATCAGGATTAGCAAAACTATAAGTACGATAATAATCTAAATCATCAAGGGGTTGTTTGTATTAAAAATAGTCTTTGGTTGATTTTCTGCTATATGACCTGTTCCCATTTAAGCTAAATTTTGTGTTCGATCCATACGAGGTATATGTACAAACCTGAGAGACTTGTTTGGCAACAGAATTTAGTACTGCTTTCCATTTGGGTATAGCAGAAGATGCTTGTTCATTGCCCTTAAAACTTCTGATATCATCTGCAGGAATATAATTTAGTGTGGTAATTGATCAAGTTTCATTGTTTATAAAAAAAAAAAAACTGAAGCATATTACAGGACAAATAGCATAGCTATCATTTTGTTATGACCAAACAAAATTCAAATATGATAAAGTGGTGGTGTCTGGGATTGTTTACTATTGATTTTTGAAGTAAGCAATTTACAATAAACAACTTCTAATGGTTATTTAAAACAATGTATAGCTCACATATAATCATAATATCATATATGCGGTTTGGATAAGCAATCTCAAATGCACCCAAAATAGCTTATTGGGATATCAAAATTCAAATAAACAAGAGACTAATTTTTTGCCACATTTATTCTTTAAATAGTGAAGCAGCATGACTCGCATAATCAAGTACTTTACACTAGTTTCAAGCAAACAAGGTTAATACAAATACTACCCAAAGCACCAATCTATGTGCACTGACCATATTGCAAGTTTGGTACTTTCTTTCCAAAATATCACATAGATTGTGAGCTATTCACCAATCGTTAACACGTTTGGGCTTTAAAAATGTATTATAAAAGACCATTGTTCCCCTTTATTTAAATACAAAAAATCAAAACACACATATTACAGATATAAATTGGGCTGGTTAGATAATGCTCAATATGGGTCATTAATAATGATTCTATCTCAAAATATGATTACAAATACTATCATCAGACAATGATTCAATCTATAGAAGGTTGCAAACACTTGAGGATGCTACTAGCAAAATTTCAACCCATCAACACGTTTGACCTATTTCCTTTTTAGCTATCCTTTTTCAAAAAATTAGCTCGCCGCTAATAAAAATATCCAATATTACAATTTTCATACTCAAATATTATGAATCAGCAATTTTTAAACAGATATAAATTATTCAACTAACCCGATTTGTGAATTTCATCACCCTTTTGATCCATGGCCTGATCTGTTTGCTCATTGAGCTTCAACTGTTCTCCATTATACTCAAAACCTTCTAGAAGGTCAGTGGTCACATCATCCACAGGTTTGGAATCTGAATTTTCTAGTTCTTGCACTTCAAGCCTTGTTTCAATATCTAAAACCGCGCCACCGTAATATTCAATATCAATTTCCATTTCAACCACTTCTTTCAGATCTGATGGTATGACGCGCATGCCATGAATATACGGTGGAAGATTTCCGGTATTTACACCTGTACAAATGATTTCACCAATGTAACTGGGAGTCCTAATGGCGGACAATGTTCTCTACAAAAAAAGAAAGAAAAAATTCATTAATATATTCTACGTATTCAAACTTCAAAGTAGCACAAAAAGGCAGTTTGTGATACATAAAGTGGGCAATTATGTTTTGCAAAAACAGATTTACGATTCAAATTGTTTTGATTTTTAAGGTGAAAGTAATTAAATTTGACGAAGCAGATAAGAAGTTGCTGTAAGAGAACTGTAAATGATATAAAGGTAAAAGACTATCCGCAACTTTAAGAACCTCATTATCTGGTCGTCAAATAATCACTTTCAAAGTGCCCTTGTAGACACTCTTAAATATGACTGAAAATTTGTTAACTACTTTCACATCCTAATCAATTTAAAACTATTTGAAACCATCTTTTTCCACCGATAAACCTACGATTGCATCCGTTAATTTCTAGTACAATTCATCATGCCACATAACAACAAACAAATAGAAGCGGCAAATTCAACCCATTTACTTCCAAATGGGTCAATTCAGTATATGTTGTATCTCTAGCCTTTTAGATTTTATTACCATGTAATTTATTTTACCACTATTTAATGTTTGGTGTAAATCTAAATATTATTTTGCATTAATTTATTCTTCTATGTTTTATATAATTTATGTGGTGATGTGTTTTCTATCTAGTATAATGTGATTTTAAATTGTTTAAAAGTAATTTTTTTCAGTTAAAATATTCTATATTAAATTTAATAAGATAATAAGTTAGAAATATTGACGAGACATAAGTTGATTTCCTTAAAAGCCAATATATTGAAAACATTGTAATATATCAACAATGTAATAAAAAAGTAGTTAAAAAAGAAATCGGGTCAAAAGTCGTCCAAAGCATACTTTTAATGCATAATACCACATACATCACGTATTAAAAATGTAATAATAAAAATAATATAATTTTCCTAATCATATTGGGCATGTTAATTAGTAATAAAAAAATTAGAACATGTAATGTTCTGGGGAAAACAAACCCATAAAATTTCCCGCCCATTTTTGCCTCCTCTATACAGAATCAAACCTCGTATAATAACATAGATCCCACAAACCTGAATCCGTGCTTGTATTGAATTCCTCAAATCAACATTCCTTTTAGCATCAAAGAACAACCGTGAAATCAACAAATTACAGCATAAAGTTCCATCATCACTACTGACTTTATCATTAGAACTTGTATCAGAATTTTGAGACCCTGAATTTCGGCCTCCTGATGGAACCAATCCTGGCGTTATTGCTTGAATAATTTTCTCTTCAGCACCATAATTTGGTTTCTTTTCTGTTTGAGAAAGCTTTGAAGACCCACCAACTGAATTTTCACTAGACTTTTTATCATCCCTGCCAGCTTTAGAAGTTTTTTTTGCAAATTTCTTCAAGAAGTGGCGAACTCTTGATGATGAACCGTCCAATTTGATCGATCTATCCCCAATCTCTGGATTAAAACCAATAGATGGTTTCAAAAATGAAGGATATTCTACATTTAATGACGCCAGGTAACTATGAAACTCTGCACGTGCTTTATAAAACCACATAAGCTTCTCTTTTTCATCACAAGAAGCAAGACGTAGAGCTTTACACCAAGATTCTTTTTCACAAGATGTCTCAAAGTACATGTAGAATAACTTGCTTCCATGATATATGACAGATGATTTGTTCTCCACTTTTATAGGGTATTTTTTGGCCCTGTAAAAAGTACAGTTGTGAAGAATGTTAATCACATTGCCTGAAAATTTTAAAAATAATACTGCAAATAATTAGTTTTGAAAGAAAAGGACATCTTTTTTTTTATAAATCCATAAGGTATCAAGGTTGGGTTGTGTAACTATAATTTAATGTTTTTTGGCAACACAAACAAAGAGAAGAAGTACGAGGAAGCGAGAATCTTACAGTCCACAGATGGCAAAACAGGCAGGCTAAATAACAAGCTAAAATGGGCCTTTTATGTGCAGGCTGACACAGTTTGTGCAGACCACCAATCCCTTTTTCCCTTTTTTAATTTGTAAATAGTGATTAGTAAATGTATTAAATATGATTATAAGCTGTAGCCTGTATAAATAAAATAAAAATATAACTTCATGTATATGGGATGGTTTAGGACACAACAAACATTTGAACACGCTTTAAACAACTTTTGACCTGTCGCTGCATTTAGCAACTTTCTAATATTTAATCCATTTGACCGTTAAACGAATATAACCCTCATGTTAGGTTCAAAGCACACACAAACAAATAAAAACAGTGGTCACGGTGTGCAACATAAATCCACAGGGCAACTAGGGTTTTTGTACTACTGAGTGATAATAAATGAAGAGGTATATGTATAGACTAGAATTCGGGTTAATCCCTTAGTCAACAAGTTAACTAAACTGGGCGCAATTAGAGCTAGGGCCACCCGCACCCTACTGCTCCATCTCCTAATCCATGTGAAGCCTACATCTCAACACCTAATTCACCTGTTCTCACACAACAGGGTTGAACTTGCCATCTCTACTGCATATCCATTTTGAAAATATGCTTATTTCGAGGGTGATTCTGATAATGATTTTTAGGGCCAGGATAATCTGAGTTGTGTTGGGTGTAGGCTTCAGGGTGGATTAATCTGGAACAGTTGGGCTCGGCCGGCCCAAGTTCTAATTAGACCCAGTTAAGTTAGAATGTTAACTAAAGGGTGAAACCCTAATTTTGTTTATATATATCTCTCTTGTACTTGTAATCATTATCACTCAATAAAAAGAAAACCCTAGTTGCCCCAAGAGGACGTAGGTTGCACACCGCAACCGAACCTCTATAAATCTCTCGTGTTCTTTATTGTTTACTGTTC
>BJCO01713215.1:0-29804 GCA_018326465.1 Flaveria floridana | reverse complement strand
AAGTCACCCTAAAAGGTAAATGAAAGTGTGTAAGTTTAGGATTCAAAGTTTGAGATTTTAGCAATTGGAAAGTATACAAAAATCACAAATATGAGAGTACATGAAAGTATATACTACTTAGACACTTATTTGGATACCATGTATTGTGTGTGTTCTTTATAAGTTTTAGTCACTCATTGGAAGTCCAAAATAAGGAATCATAAGATTAGTATAATGTCTACCTTAGCACATAACATTCAACCATGGTTGATTGATATTATGGTTTGGTTTTGACTAAGTATTATCTAGATATAAATATAAGTCATACATTAGAGGTAGGGTAATCCATAACCTCAAGTGTTATATTCATATAAGTCATGTATTAGAGGTAGGGATATCCACAAACCTCAAGATTGTCACCATTGCACAAAATCTCCACATAAGGGTGATTCGGATGGTCATGAGTATATTAATGAAAGTAATAAAGTAAATTAACTAGTTTGACTAAGTGTTCAAATGGGGTATGGTGGATAAAGTAGTTGTAGAACCAAGGTTCAACATCACCATTTCATACCATAACACAAGCCTTTCAACATTGGTTGGAGGCTCGGTTTGGTTTCATCCACTTCTTGATTTGTAGATTGCTTAGTGTTTTGTAAAGATGAAAGAATGGAGTGTAAAAGCCTTAAAATTTTAGAAATATAACTTCAACACAAGCCTTCCAACATTGAAGTTGTTGGTGACTTAGTTTAGTATGTAAAAGGTTTAAAAATAAAACAAGAGAACATGTATGAAACAATCAAGTATAATATTTCCAACTTGGATCTCAAAAATGGGGGTTTACCATACTTGTGTCACCTTAGTGACTAAGGGGTTATGTCCTAGAGGTTATTCCAAGTGGTAAAGAAAATGAAGAAGAAAGTAAGAAAGAAAGTATAAATAATAAATAAACAAATAAAACTCACAAGTTGTTCTTGAATATTTCTTGCAAAAAAAGATGGAGTTCTTGGATGGATTGAGAGAGTTTAGAGAGAGTTTAGAGAGAGTTTAGAATGATGAAAGTGATTAGAGGGGGATTTGGGTTAGTATTTATAGATGAAAATTATGGTTGGGTATTAATGTAAGTAGTTGGGGAGATGAGTGGAGGGAAAATACAAAATTTCAATATTAACCCCTTAACTTATTTTATTTATTAATTTGCACCATAACTAATAATTAAGAATGAGTATTTTAATATATGAATCATAAAATAAAACTTATAAATAATTTTCTGAAAAAATATATAAGTCCCGATAAGTTGTTCGGTCTTGTGTTGAAATCCGTATTTGTAATTGTTTAAGCGTTGCACAAACATATAATCAACACGAATTACATAAAAATATATTTTCACTATGATCAAGTCTTAAGATTACAAGGATTGAAAAAGGAGTAATATTACAAAAAAAAATAAATGTAAAATACGGAACGTTACACTTACTCTCACTGAGTTGTATGGTATCCTTAGTGGATACTAGATGAAGATGAACATGCATAATCCATCTGGCTTGAGTTCTGCCCTTCATGTGGTTGAAAGGGATTGCAGAGAACCACATAATCATCTTATCTGGTACCCTGACTATTCATAAAAGGGTCCTTTCATCACCTTCCCAGAGACACCAATAGGGAGCTACATACAAGGAAGCCCATTCCAAGAGACAAGCTCTTCTCAAGCCTTTATGTCTACTGATAAAAACAGTGGCAACTTTCTCTTTACCCTTGAAGACTTGTACTACATCCATCCAAATGATCTGAAGTACATGAAGATAGTCCAACAGATGACTTTTCTTACTCACAGAGCCAAGAAGTTCTACAAGAGGACATGGAGAAAGCTTCATAGTAATGCAACCATTGGAAAGTTTGGGCTGGACAAAAGCAAAGTGAAGTGTTACAACTATTACCAAATAGGACACTTTGCTAGAGAGTGCAAGGCACCAAGAACAAATGGTGGCCAAGCATAACCCAGACCAAACTACACTGATGGAGCTCCACACACCGAAAAGCCCAAGCAGCAACCTGCACTTGCTGTTGAAGAAGGAGGCTTTGATTGGAGTTTCCAGGCTGAAGATGCATCTCCAAACCAAGCATTGATGGATGATCATGAAGAAGCAAGATATTGGAACATCTTTGTACCCCAGATTGCATTGCTAAAGTTAACAGATGCAGGTCCTATAACTTAGAGATAAGATCTGACCTTGAGTCCTTAAACATTTTAAAATCTAATTTTAAAAGAGTTAAAAATGATTATAAACTTAAAATAGAAGATCTAGAGTAAATCATTTCAACTCTTAAGCATGAACACACCAACTATCGGACTCAAATCAAAGATGTCATCTTTAAGTTAATTAAATGTCAAGCTGAGCTTATGATCAGCAAAGCTAGGGCAGAAAAATATGTTCTTGAAGAAGAGACCTTCAAGAACATTATATCCTCATCCTTGCATATAATGTCCTTTTTGAAGAATTCTAAATTGTTCCCAATTAAAATATTCTAGTGGATCTTGTAACACCTGGAAATTTTATAAAAGAAAGAAAAGAAGAGTAAAAAGAAAGAAAAGTAAAATAACCCCAATCCAGGGGTTAAAGTTTTGCAAGAGGCAAACTTTATTATTATTATGTTTAAAAAGTTGGCATGGCCGCCCACTACTTTTTTCACCAACTGCTTTCGACTG
The DNA here is from genome assembly GCA_018326465.1 of Flaveria floridana. Classification (NCBI taxonomy): domain Eukaryota; kingdom Viridiplantae; phylum Streptophyta; class Magnoliopsida; order Asterales; family Asteraceae; genus Flaveria; species Flaveria floridana. The sequence continues at coordinate 27,118 of BJCO01713215.1, read as the reverse complement.
TTTAGAGAGAGAGAGAGCAGAGTTCCATCAATTTTCTAGATAGAAGGAGAAGAAGATTGATTGAAAGGTGAGTTTTCTTGTGTTTTGTAAGGTTTCAACCAAATTCATAGCTTGGGGCCGAGCCTTATGTGTTCGGTTGTGTGTTCTTGGTGTGTATAGGTGTTAGAACATCAAGAGTGCTTGAATTTGAAGAAGTGATACTTGAAAGCAGTCAAAGGTGAGTTCTAGATCCCCCATTTTCTGTTTTAAATGTGTTTTGGGGCTGAAAAGGTATTGCAAATAACTTTTACAGCTCACAAGTATGTTATTACTCTTGTTATACGGATGAATGTATGTTTCGGTATGTATGGTTATGTTTGCTATTTATATGCCCGTTTTAGGTCCTTGGTAAGTTAGTTTTGTGTTAAGAAATATGTTAAGATGCTGATTTAGGGACTAGAATTAGCATGGTAAGATTTGGTAAAGTGCCCATGCGCCTAAATGCTCATGCGCGTAGTGGCTATGCGCCAACATCCCATGCGTCTAAGTATGGACCAGGCACCCAAGCAGTGTCCATGCGCCTAAGTTCCCCATGCGCCCAACGTTCAGTTCATGCGCCTAAGTATGCCCATGCGCCCAACTAACCATGCGCCCGCATAGTGTTCCTACGCCCGTATAGTGCTCATGCGCCTAAATAGTTTCCATGCGCCTAGTTTTCCTCAGGCGCCTAAGTGTTCCCATGCATGCAAGTACCCATGCGCCCGCATAGTGCCCATGCGCCTGCATAGTGCTCATGCGCCTAAACCCTTAGAAAATTTTCTGAAATTTTAGGAAATATAAATTTAAAGGTTAAGACCTAGAATGTTTAGTGGTTATGTTTTGTTAGTATTATTCTTGTTTGTGGTTAGTTAATTATGTTCCATATTATGTATTATTACGTGACTTTACGTGATGTGTTAATACTAGCATACGTAAAGTATTATCGTAAATGAAGCAAAAGATTAAAGATAATGAAAAATAGAACATAACTAATGAATGAAAAGTCTTGCAAGCAAATGCATGGAGGCTCACAACTTATTGAGAAGTTGTTAGCTCAACTGTGTGCGGTTTAACTAACCCATGAGGATGCACACATGGGTTAGTCTTAGTGATTGAACAATATGTACGGAACGGGACCCTTGTCGTTTTCCCCGGTACTGGAGTCAACTTCGTGCATAATATTGGGGGTTTATTCATAGACTTTGACCTAGTATCAGCTTTGTGCACAATGTTGGGGGTATATCATATGATATTGGTCGAGATGAAAGTGGAAGATAATGAATAAAAGTTCGAAATGTACAAAATGAATGGAATGAACGATGAGAAATGGATATGATGACTTAACGAATATGTATGGTAATGGAAGATAATAATAATATTACCTTGATGTATGTATGATGTATGATCATGTACAAATTAAAGAATATGTTTTAAAGAATGAAAGGTATTTTATTTATAAAAATAGAACTCACTCAGAAACGAGGGTGAAGCACGAGGGTGAAGCTACTTGGAAAATAAATACTGGCATCCATCTTATGTAAAAATGATATTTGTGTCTTGTAATGCAATTAAATGTTCTTCTGTAACCCTAATAACGATGTATTACTTGGCAAAAATGATTATTAATGTATGAAATGGTTTTTGTTAAAATATTCCGCTGCAATGTTTTTATCATTCAAATGAATCTTAATGTGTTTTAAATATTATGTACGATGAATGTCCAACTGTAAGCGTTCTGGGAATGGGGCCTTACAAGTTGGTATCAGAGCCAAAGTCTAAGACAATTAGGTAACTTATTTTTAAAACCTAAAACTTAAACTGAGAATGGGACAAGAAAAGGAAAGAGATGCCAGCCCAAGTAGCTACGTGATCAGGTAATTTTTCCTAAAGCTCATTGGTATTATGTGCGTGTGTTATTTGACTTATGTGCTCTTAGTAGATTTGAATACTGATGTAGTCAGGATAGGAAATGCTTGGGGAATGAAGAGTAAAGTAAGTGGCTAATCACAACTTGTCACTGTAATTAGAGACTTACTATACTTGACATTATCTGAGCTATTACCTTGAATGATCGTATTGGTGTTTAAATCCTATAGTGATTAGAGATGTCCTGTGGTAGATAATCAAAGGCCTCACAAGGTGGAGTACATGGTGGACGTGGTGCTGGACCGCTGTCACAAGGAACAGGGCTAGAGCTGCCGAAACGACACCTGAAGAGCCTAAGATTCGTCACTAGGAAGGTGGTGATGAGAGTCCGAACTTGAGGGCCTTAGTGAGAGAGGCAGTAGTTGAGGAGGTTCATCAAGTGATGATGAAGACCAGGAGGATGAAAAGAATGAAAAGAAGGACAAGAAGGAAAAGATGAAGACCGCTGAAAGAGGAGAAAAAGAGCAACCAGAGGCTGAGACGGTTGCCTCCAGTGACGATAAAGATCAAGAGGATGTGTAGGAAACTGCACGGGGTTGTAATTACAGGGCATTTCAAAGATGAAAGCCCTCAACGTTTGATGGGAATGGCAATACTGCTGCTGCTCACCGATGGGCGAGGGAGATGGAGGCAGTACTTGATATCAGCGAGTGCCGAGAAGATCAGAAGGTGAAGTTTGTTACCCACTCGTTTGTGGATTCGGCCTTATGCTAGTGGGACAACATTGTCAAGGCTGAGGGTAGCAGGGCTATTGGTAGGATGAGGTGGCCAGAACTTAGGAAGCTGGTGATTGAGGAGTTCTGTCCTCATAGGGAGTTGGATAAGACTGAGAGGGAGTTCTTGTAGTTAGAGGCGAGGACCATGACACACCAGCAGTATACAATGAAATTCAAGGAGATGGCAACGCTGGTGCCAGATTAGGTGACGCCCGTGTCACGAAAGATCAAGAGATACATTCAGGGTCTGCCGGTGGACATTCGTAGACATTTGATTACCACCCAGACAAGAACGTTCAGGTCGGTGGTTGATCTGGCAGGGAGACTGTATGATGAGCGAGAGGCAGTGGTCGTGGTAGAGGCGAAAAAGAAGTGGACCAATGGGAATAGGAAGCGGTTCGACAGTGGTGGTGCCGTGACTGGTGATAAGAAGATGAGGGTTGATGATCGAAAGGCGTTAATAGGGAGAGAGAAAGCACTCAGAAAGTGCGGGAAGGAGCATGCGGGAGAATGCAAGTGGGGATCAAGTCTCTGCTTTAAATGCGGGAAGGAGGGCCATAGGGAGAAGGATTGTCGAGGGGTGAGGTGTTATAACTGTGGTGAAGAGGGGCACTTGAGCAGGGGGTGCAAGAAGCCAAGGGCAGAAAGTTCTAGGGTGAAGAAGGGAACCGGGAATGAAGGACAGAGAGCAAGCGCCAGAGCATTTACGATGACCCGGTAGGAGGCTAGGGTGGACCCCGATGTCGTGTCAGGTACGTTCCTAGTAAACCAAACTTCTGCCTCTGTATTAATTGATTCTGGTGCAAGTAAGAGTTTTATTTCTAATGATTTCTGTGCTAAGTTGTCTGTTAGAAGTAGAAGTATTGATGAGCCCTTCGATGTAGAAACTGTCATTGGTAAGTCTACAAGGAAATCTGATTTGATAGAAGGTTATGACATAGAAATAGAAGGTCATAGGTTTCCTGCTAGACTGTTTATGATGACCTTAGGCGGATTCGATGTAGTCTTAGGGATGGAATGGATAGCAGCCTACGAGGCAAATATCGTGTGTCGTAAGAAGATGATTCGATTGAGCGCGGCCGATGGGGGTTTGGTGACGATCTATGGTGATCGAGTTACTACGGTCCCGAAAGTGATGGTGGTGGCACAAAAGTGTATGAAACGTGGATATGATGCCTAACTGGCTTACGTGAAGGATATGGATGCATCAGTACCATAATTGTCCGATGTACCAGTGGTTTGTACCAGTGGTGTGTGACTTTCGGGATGTGTTTCCGGAAGACCTATTTTGTGTGCCACCTGACCGTGAGATCGAGTTCCAAATTAATTTGATACCGGGTGCCCAACCTATTGCTAAGGCACCGTATCGTCTAGCTCCATCTGAAATGTAACACCCGGAAAAATTTTGTCAAATAAAAGAAAGAAATGAAATGAGAAATAAAAGAAATATAGTTTGTAAGAAAGAGAAAGAGGCCAAAGTAGAGGGGGCAAAGTGTAAAAAGAACAGTCTTATTATTTTATTGTTACTTTAAGTATGACTGCCCATAACAGCCTCTCTTTTGCTGTTTTGTCGACCAAAAGAGAAGAAGAAGAAGAAGAACTGATTTCTTTGGTTTTTAGAGAGAGAAAGCAGCTGTTCGGCCTAAGGTAAGTGTTTTATGAGTCCTTGGTTTGGTTTTATGGATTTTTGACCATGAAACCGAGTTTTATATGTTCTTATGTGTGTATGTGTTTGGGTTTGTGTGTTTAGACATATCTAATTGTTTAAATTCTCTGGAAAGTTCAAGTTGGAGAGTTTGAGACTTGAAAGCAGCTAAGGTGAGTTTTTAGACCCCACATTTTACATGTTTTTAAAAGTTTTCAGGGCTGAGAATGCATGTAAATAGTTTTTTAAAAGTTGTATATAACACCGTATGTTTTAATGCATGTACGTTAGTGTTGTGGTTGTGCCTACTAAGTTAAGGCTTAAAATTGTAGTATGAAGCTTAGAATATGTTTAAGATGAAATTGGGACTGAAAACATGTTAGAAAAATATATGTTGGTGTTCATGCGCCCAAACAGGGCCCATGCGTCTAGACCTTTGCCTTAGAAAAAGTTTTAAGTAAGGCGATGCGCCCAAACTGGGACTATGCGCCTGAAAATTTAACTTAAAAAGTTAAGTGTAGGCTGATGCGCCTAAACAGTGCTTCATGCACCTAAGTTTTGGCTGAAACGCCTAAGTGCGATGTCATGCGCCCAAATAGTGATCATGCACCTGAACAGTTCATGCACCCAAAATTAGTGGAAAATCAGTTAAGTGTAAGGACATGCTCCTACATAGTGTTAATGCGCCTAAGCAGAGCTCATGCGCCTGCATAGTTCCCATGCGCCCAACACTTAGTAAATTATGGAATTTCGAGGAAAAACAAAATTTTAGGGTTTGATCCTAGTTTGACCTATGAACTGTTTGGCCAACTTTAAGCATGAATATGCAAGGGTCTATGAATAGAATATGCATGATGTTATAATGAATGTATGATATGCATGTGTGTACGAAGTGTTATCTTTTAATGATTTACAAAATGTATATATATATATATATTACAATATAAGTTAAGTATTATGTTATGACATTACGCAGTATGAGGAACGAATAAATGATCTTAAAGTATAACGTAACGAAGTGAAAGATAACAAAGATGAAAAGTGAAACGTAATGAAAGAAAGAAAAGGCTTGCAAGTAGATTAAAAGGAGGATCACAACTTTTTAAGAGTTGTCATCTCAATTGTGTGTTTTATAGCGTGCGATTTTGGCTAACCCATGAGGTTACACACATAGGGGACCAGGCTTGGTGACTGAATCCACCGTACGAAACGGGATCCTTATCATTCGACCCCGGGCTTTGTGCCATATAGTGACGAGGCTTTGTGCCAGGAATGGTGGCTTCAGGCCATGGGCTTTATGCCAATTATTGATGAGGCTTTATGCCCGGAATGGTGGCTTCGGGCCACGGGCTTTGTGCCAATTATTGATAAGGCTTTGTGCCCAGAATGGTAGCTTTGGGCTACGATGGGGGAAAAGCTTGACAGGGTCTAGAATCAGTACGAAACAAGCAAAAAGATAAAGTATGAAACGAAAAAAGAGATAAAGTACGAAACGAACGAAGTGACAAAGTACGAAACAAACGATAACGAAAGACAATGATAAAGTACGAAACGAACGAATAAGTGAGATAAGGAATAAAGAATAAGGTTATGCCTTGTTGTATGTACGAAAGTAAATAAAGTATTTTGAACCGTATTAAGTATCTTAATACTTTAAAACTAGAACTCACTCAGCAACACTGATTTTTATGCATTTTTAGTTGGCAGGTAATTTGCTGAGGATGGCACACGGGGAGGCTACTTGGTAGGGCAAGACTAGCATTCATTCACGCATAATGATATTGTTGTTTTGTAATACAAACAAAGGAGGCTTTTGTAATATAACAATATTGTATTGCTTAACAACAGTATTTATTAATGAAATGAATGGTTTTTGATAATCTATTCCACTGCTTATTTTATGAATTATATGTTATATATGAAAAGATGAAATGATTGTCCAACTGTGAGGTGCCGGGAACGGGGTCTTATAAGTTGGTATCAGAGAGAAAGTTTAAGTGAATTGAGTAAATTATTTTTAAAGCCTAATCTTAAACTGAGAATGGGACTGAAGGAAAGGGATGCCAGCCCAAGTAGCTACGTGACATCGGGTAATTCTTTTCTCGAAGTTAATTGGAGTTATGTGTGTGTGCTATTTGACTATGTGCTCTTAGTAGATTTGGATATTGTTGTAGTCAGGATAGGAAATGCTTAGGGTATGAAGAGTAAAGTAAGTGGCTAATCCTAACTCGCCACTGTAATTAGGGACTTACTATACTTGACATAAACTTAGCTATTCCTTGAATGACCGTGTTGGTGTTTGAATCTTATAGTAATTAGAGAATGGCTGGAGCTAGATCATCTAAGGCCTCTAGGGGTGGAGTACTGGGAGGATGTGGTGCTGAACCGTGCGTCACTAGGAACAAGTCTAAGACCGCTGAGAGGGCCCGTGAAGAGCCCGAGATGAATCACCAGGAAAGTGGTGGTAAGAGTGCGAACTTAAGGGCCTCGGTGAAAGAGGCGGTGGTAGAGGAAGTCCACCAAGTCATGCAGATGATTCTGCCATTTTTTGTGACTGAAGTGATCAAAGTTGTTAGGGAGGATGAGAAGAAAGAGCGTAGAAGAACCGCCAGAAGGGAATAAAGGGAGTGATCGGAGACCGAGACGATTGTCTTGAGTGAGGAGGAGGAGGGAGAAGCTGTGCAAGAAACTTCACGTGGTTGCAACTATGGGGCATTTCAGAGGTGCAATCCCCCAACATTCGATGGGAGTGGCACTGCTGCTGCTCACCGATGGGTGAGGGAGATGGAGGCAGTACTTGATATCAGCGAGGGCCGAGAAGTATAGAAGGTGAAGTTTGCTACCCACTCGTTTATGGACACGACCTTATAATGGTGGGACAATATTGTCCAGGCCGAGTGTAGTAGAGCCATTGGAAGGATGAGGTGGACAAAGTTGAAGAAGCTGGTGATCGAGTAATTCTGTCCTCACCAGGAACTTGGCAAGATAGAGAGGGAGTTCCAACAGCTGGAGGCAGGCACCATGACACACCAGCAATACACCACCATGTTTAATGAGATGGCAAGCTTGGTGTTGGATCAGGTGACGCTGGTGTCAAGGAAGATCAAGAAGTACATACAGGGATTGCCAGCTGATGTCCGCAAGAATTTGATCGCTGCCCAGTCGGGTACCTTTCGATTGGTGGTAGACCTGGCGGGTAGGTTGTATAATGAGAAGGAAGTGGTAGTAGTCGAGGTGAAGAAGACGGATGATGGTGACAGAAGCTGGGGCAGGAAAAGGTTTGCACGTGGTGGTTTCACTCCAAACAACAAAAGGAGGAAAGTGGATGACCGAAGGGTGGTGTCATCTAGTTCGGGGATAAAGAAGCGTAATAGGTGTGGGCGAGAGCACTCCGATGAGTGTAAATGGGGATTGAGCGTGTGCTTCATGTGTGGGAAGCCCAGTCATGTAGCGAAGATGTGTGGACTTATACGGTGTTATAACTGCGGTGAGGAAGGCCACATAAGTAGGGACTGTAAGAAGCCAAGGGCAGAGAGTTCTGGGGCGAAGAAGAAACCAGAGGAAGGAGGACAGAGGGCAACTGCTAGCGCTTTGACGATGACGTGAGAGGAGGCTAGAGAGGATCCTGATGTCCTGTCAGGTATGTTTCTAGTAAACCAAATTTATGCCTCTGTATTATTTGATTCTAGTGCTAGTAGGAGTTTCGTTTCTATTACTTTCTATGCTAAGTTGCCTGTTAGTAGTAGAAGTATTGATAAGTCATTCGACGTAGAAACTGCTATTGGCAAGTCCACTAGAATTACTAATATGATAGACGACTGTCATATAACTAGAAGGTCATAGGTTTTCTGCTAAATTGCATGTGATACCCCTAGGTGGATTTGATGTAGTACTAGGGATGGATTTGTTATCAACCTATGAAGCAAACATCACGTGTTGCAAGAATATGATTCGATTAGTTGCGCCCGATGGAAGTTCAGTGACGATTTACGGTGATCGCGTTGCTACCGTTACAAAAGTGATCTTGATGGCGGTGGCAGGGAAGTACATGAGATGAGGATGCAGTGCCTACCTGGCTTACGTGAAAGATATGGATGCGTCGGTACCACAATTTTCCAATGTGCCACTGGTATGTGACTTTCCGAACGTGTTCCCAGAAGACTTGCCAGGTGTGTCACCGGATCGTGAGATTGAGTTTCAGATTGATCTGATACTCGTTGCTCAACCCGTTGCCAAAGCACCGTATCGATTAGCTCCTACCGAGATGAAGGAACTAATGTCTTAACTGCAGGAGTTAATGGATAAGGGGTTTATTCGATCGAGTATCTCTCCATAGGGTGCTCCGATCTTATTTGGGAAGAAGAACGACGGTAGTATGAGGATGTGTATAGACTACCGGGAGTAAACAAGTTGACGGTGAAGAATCGGTATCTGTTACCGAAGATTGATGATTTATTTGATCAGCTTCAAGGTGCCAGTTGGTTCTCAAGGATGGATCTTTGATCTGGTTACCATCACTTGAGGGTGAAGGAGCGGGACATTCCTAAGACAGCTTTTCGCACCCGTTACAGACACTACTAGTTTCTCTTTATGTCTTTCGGTTTGACAAACACGCCAGCTGCTTTTATGGATTTAATGAACCGAGTTTGTCGGCCAGTGCTAGATAAATCAGCGATCGTGTTTATTGATGATATCCTGATTTATTAGAGAAACGAGGAAGAATATCCCAGCCACATACGTGAGTTATTGGGGACACTTAGAAAAGAGAAGTTGTACGCTAAGTTTTCTAAGTGAGCTTTTTGGTTGCGTGGTTAAGTTTTTCGGTCACGTGGTGAATTCTGAGGGAATCATGGTGGACCCGTCAAAGGTTGAGGTAGTAATGCAATGGAAGTCTCCAAAGACGCCATCTGATATTCGTAGTTTCTTGGGTTTGGCGGGTTATTACAAGAGATTCATTCAAGACTTTTCCAAGATAGCCTCACCTTTGACCAAATTGACCCGCAAAGATGTGAAGTTTATGTGGGGTCAGAAATAGGAGGATGCTTTTAAGGAGTTAAAGACAAGATTAACTCAAGCTCCTGTTTTGGCATTACCCAAGGGAGTGAGGACTTAGTGGTATATTCGGATGCTTCTTATTCGGGGCTAGGTTGTGTATTAATGCAACGTGAAAGGGTAATAGCCTATGCATCCCGACAGCTGAAAACCAACGAAGTCAATTATCCCACCCATGATTTGGAGTTAGCGGCTGTGGTCTTTGCATTGAAGATTTGGAGGCACTACTTATACGGGACGAAGTGCACCATTTTCTCCGACCACAAGAGCTTGAAGTACTTCTTCGAGCAAAAGGATCTCAACATGAGATAGAGGAGATGGTTAGAGCTTATCAAGGATTATGATTGTGAGATCCATTACCATCCGGGTAAGGACAACATTGTGGCCGATGCCCTTAGTCGGAAAGAGAGACCCGAGCTGATTCGGTGAAGGCTTATCAGTTGGTTATGACCGCTGATGTGATGACCCAAGTGAAAGACTTTCAAGATGAGGCGTTAAAAGATCGCCTAAATTCCAAATGTATGAGAGGTATAGTCACAGAATTGGGTGAAAACACTCTTGGTGTTAAAACTCGAAATAGACGGATATGGATCCCTCGTTACAGAGATCTACAGGGGCGAATTATGGATGAAGCTCATAAGACTCGATACTTCATTCATCCAGGCTCCACAAAGATGTATCATGACATGAAGAAGGACTACTGGTGGCCTGGTATGAAACGTGATGTGACGGAGTATGTAAGTAAGTGTCTTACTTGTTTACAAGTGAAGGCAGAACATCAGAAGCCATACGGGAAGATCCAACCGTTGGATATAACCGAGTGGAAGTGGGAGCACATCACCATGGACTTCATCAAAAAGTTACCTCGTACGGCGAGGGGGTGCGATACCATATGGGTGATTGTTGATCGTGTGACCAAGAGTGCTCAGTTCCTACCGATCCACGAGACGTATTCATCCGAAAGATTGGCGGATCTATTCATCAAGGTGATTGTAGCTCGTCATGGTGTGCTGGTGTCTATCATGTCGGATCGCGACACCTGATTCACATCAAAGTTTTGGAAGAGATTCCATTATGCGATGGGAACGAGACTACACATTAGCACGACTTATCATCCTCAGACAGATGGTCAGTCTGAGAGGACGATTCAAACGCTCGAGGATATGCTTCGAGCATGTGTGATTGATTTTGGAGGAAGTTGGGATGATCACTTACCGTTAGCAGAATTCTCGTATAATAACAGTTATCATGCCAGCATTGGCATGCCACCTTACGAGATGCTATACGGTAGGAGGTGTAGGATGCCCGTGTGTTAGGGTGACATCAGACAGAAAGAGTTGGGAAGCCTTGAGGTGATCGAGGCTACAAGTAGAAAGTTAGAAAAGATCAAGGCTTTCATGAAAGCGGCAAAGGATAGACAAAAGTCGTATGCCGATAAGAGGCATAGACCGATCGAATTCAAGGTGGGCGACCGAGTTATGTTGAAGGTCTCACCTTGAAAAGGAATCATTCGGTTTCGAAGAGGGGCAAGCTAAGCCCGAGGTACATAGGGCCTTTCCGAATCATCACACGAGTAGGAGAGGTGGCTTATCGGTTAGAAATGTAACAACCGGAAAAATTTTGTCAAATAAAAGAAAGAAAAGAAATGAAAAATAAAAGAAATATAGTCTGTAAGAAAGAGAAAGAGGCCAAAGTGGAGGGGTGCAAAGTGTAAAAAGGACAAAATTCTATTGTTTTATTATTACTTTAAGAATGGCCGCCTATAACAGCCTCTCTCTTGCTGTTTTGTCGACCAAAAGAGAAGAAGAAGTAGAAGAACTGATTTCTTCGGTTTTTAGAGAGAGAAAGCAGCTGTTCGGCCTAAGGTAAGTGTTTTATGAGTATTTGGTTTGGTTTTATGGATTTTTGACCATGAAACCGAGTTTTATATGTTCTTATCTGTGTATGTGTTCGGGTTGGTGTGTTTAAACATATCTAAGTGTTCAAATTCTCTGGAAAGTTCAAGTTGGAGAGTTTGAGACTTAAAAGCAGCTAAGGTGAGTTGCTAGACTCCACATTTTACATGTTTTTAAAATTTTTTGGGGTTGAGAATGCATGCAAATAGTTTTTATACAAGTTGTATGTATAACCGTATGTTTTAATGCAAGTATGTTAGTGTTGTGGGTGAGCCTACTAAGTTAAGGCTTAAAATGGTAGTATGAAGCTTAGAATATGTTTAAGATGAAATTGGGACTGAAAATATGTTAGAAAAATATATGTTGGTGTTCATGCGCCCAAACAGGGCCCATGCGCCTAAACAGGGCCCATGCGCCTGAACATTTAACTTAGAAAGTTAGGTGTAGGCTGATGTGCCTAAACAGTGCATCATGCGCCTAAGTTTTGGGTGAAACGCCTAAGTGCAGGGTCATGCGCCCAAATAGTGCTCATGCGCCTGAACAGTTCATGGCCCAAAATTAGTGGAAAATCAGTTAAATGTAAGGACATGCGCCTGCATAGTCTTAATGCGCCTAAGCAAGGCTCATGCGCCTGCATAGTTCACATGTGCCCAACACTTAGAAAACTTTTATGGAATTTCGAGGAAAAAAAGAATTTTAGGGTTTGACCCTAGTTTGACCTATGAACTGTTTGGCCTACTTTAAGCATGAATATGCAAGGGTCTATGAATAGAATATGCTTGATGTTATAATGAATGTATGATATGGATATGTGTACGAAGTGTTATCTTTTAATGATTTACAAAACGTACACATTATATTACAATATACGTTAAGTATTATGTTATGACATTACGTAGTATGTGGAATGAATGAATGAACGTAAAGTATAACGTAACAAGGTGAAAGATAACAAAGATGAAAAGTGAAATGTAAAAAGAAAGAAAATGCTTGCAAGTAGATTAAAAGGAGGATCACAACTCTTTGAGAGTTGTCATCTCAGCTGTGTGTTTTATAGCGTGCGATTTTGGCTAACCCATGAGGTTACACACACAGGGGACCGGTCTTGGTGACTAAATCCATAGTACGAAATGAGATCCTTGTCATTCGACCCCGGGATTTGTGCCAAATAGTTACGAGGCTTTGTGCCTGGAATGGTGGCTTCGGGCCACGGGCTTTGTGCCATGTATTGATGAGACTTTGTGCCCAGAATGATGGCTTCGGGTCATGGGCTTTGTGCTAATTATTGTTGAGGCTTTGTGCCCAGAATGGTAGTTTCAGGCTACGATGGGGGAAGAGCTTGACAGGATCTAGAATCAGTACGAAACGAGCAAAAAGATAAAGTACAAAACGAACGAAGAGATAAAGTACGAAACGAACGAAGTGACAAAGTACAAAACAAACAATAATGAAAGACAATGATAAAGTACGAAATAAACGAATAAGTGAGATACGGAATAAAGAATAAGGTTATGCCTTGTTGTATGTACGAAAGTAAAGAAAGTATTTTGAACCGTATTAAGTATTTTAATACTTTAAAACTAAAACTCACTCAGCAACGCTGACTTTTAGGCATTCTTAGTTGTCAGGTAATTTGCTGAGGATGGCACATGGGGAGGCTACTCGGCAGGGCAAGACTGGCATCTATTCACGCATAATAATATTGTTGTTTTGTAATAAAAACGAAGGAGGCTTTTGTAATATAACAATATTGTATTGCTTAACAACAATATTTATCAATGAAATGAATGGTTTTTGATATTGTATTCCGCTGCTTATTTTATGAATTATATGTTATATATGAAAAGATGAAATGATTGTCCAACTGTGAGGTTCCCGGGAATGGGGCCTTACATGAAATTAAGGAATTGATGGCTCAGTTGCAAGAGCTACTAGATAAGGGGTTCATTCGACCGAGTATCTCTCCATGGGGTGCTCCGGTCTTATTTGTAAAGGAGAAGGACGGTAGTATGACAATGTGCATTGACTATCGTGAGTTGTGCAAGATGATGGTAAAGAATCGGTATCCTTTACCAAGGAATGACAACTTGTTTGATCAGCTTCAAGGTACCAGTTGGTTCTCAAGGATAGATCTTTAATCTGGTTACCATCAGTTGAAGGTGAAGGAGCAGGACATTCCTAAGACAGCTTTTCGCACGCGTTATAGACACTACGAATTTCTCGTGATGTCCTTTGGTTTAACCAACGCGCCAACTGCTTTTATGGACTTAATGAATTGGGTGTGTTGGTCGATGTTGGATAAATAAGTGATCGTGTTCATCGACGATATCCTAATTTATTCGAAGAGCGAAGAGGAGCATGCCGGTCACATTTGGGAGGTACTGGAGACACTTAAGAGGGAGAAACTGTATGCCAAGTTCTCCAAATATGTGTTCTGGTTGCGGGAGGTTTAGTTTTTGGGTCACGTTGTTAATCCTGAAGGGATCATGGTGGACCCAGCAAAGGTTGAAGCAGTGATGCAATGGAAATCTCCAAAGACGCCATCCGAGATCCGTAGTTTCTTGGGTTTGGCGGACTATTACAGGAGATTCATCCAAGACTTCTCCAAGATAGCTTCTCCATTGACCAATTTGACCCGTAAGGACGTGAAGTTTGTATGGGGTCCGGATCAGGAGAAGGCTTATGTAGAGCTAAAGGCGAGGTTGACACAAGCTCCTATCTTGATGTTAGCAGAAGGAAGTGAAGACACGATGGTCTATTCGAAAGCTTCTATTCGGGACTGGGTTGCGTGTTGATGCATCACGGGAAGGTTATAACCTATACATCCTGACAGTTGAAGATCCACGAGGCTAACTACCCTACCCATGATTTGGAGCTAGCGGCTGTGGTCTTCGCGTTAAAGATTTGGAGGCACTACTTATACGAGACGAAGTGCACCATCTTTACCGACCACAAGAGCTTGAAGTACTTCTTCGGGCAAAAAGACCTGAACATGAGGCAAAGAAGATGGTTGAAGCTTATAAAGGATTATGATTACGAAATCCATTACCATCCGGGCAAGGCAAATATAATGGTCGATGCCCATAGCTGAAAGGAGAGACCCGAGCCGATTTGGGTGAAGGCTTATCAGCTGGTTATGACCTCTGATGCGAAGACACAGGTCAAGGGATTCCAAGATGAGGCGTTGAAAGAAGATCGCCTTAACTCCAAAACGATGAGAGGTCTAGTCACGGAGTTGGGTGAAAACACTCTCGGAGTTAGAACCCGCTTCGGGTGGATGTGGATCTCTCGTTACGGAGATCTACGGGGACGAGTCATGGATGAAGCTCATAAGACTCGATACGTGATTCATCTTGGTGCCACGAAGATGTACCAGGATATGAAGAAAGATTATTGGTGGCAAGGGATGAAGCACGACGTCGCCGAGTACATGAGCAAGTGCCTTACTTGTTTGCAAGTAAAGGCAGAGCATCAGAAGCCATATGGGAAGATCCAACCTTTGGATATAACACCGGGTGGAAATAGGAGCACATCACCATGGACTTCGTTACGAAGTAGGTGCATACGGCAAGAGGTTACGATGCCATATGGGTGATAATCGGCCGTTTGATGAAGAGTACTCATTTTCTACCGATTCGCGAGACGTATTCATCTTAGAGGTTGGCTAATCTTTTCATCAAAGAGATTGTATCTCGTCATGGTGTATCGGTGTCTATTGTGTCTGATCGCGACACCTGGTTTACATCTAAGTTTTAGAATAGATTTCATAATGCGATGGGGACGAGGTTACATATCAGTACGGCTTACCATCCTCAGACAGATGGTCAGTCGGAAAGGACCATCCTGATGCTAGAAGATATGCTTCGAGCATGTGTCATCGATTTTGGTAGAAGTTGGGACGAACACTTACCGTTAGCTAAATTTTCATACAACAACATTTATCATGCCAGTATTGGCATGCCACCATACGGAATGCTATATTGTAGGAAGTGTAGAATGCGCATATGTTGGGGTGACATTGGACAGAAGGAGATGGGAAGCGTGAAGGTGATCTAAGCTACAACTAAAAAGTTAGATAAGATCAAGGCCTTTCTGAAGGCGGTAAAAGGCAGGCAAAAGTCATATGCTGACAAAAGACTTAGACTGATTGAATTTGAGGTGGGCGATAAAGTTATGTTGAAGGTTTCACCTTGGAAGGGCATCATTCGGTTTAGAAAGCGAGAAAGTTGAGTCCGAGGTATATAGGACATTTTCGAATCATTGCTCGAGTAGGAGAGGTTGCCTATAGGTTGGAGTTACCAATGAGTTAAGTGGAATTCATCCAATATTCCATGTATCTCATCTGAGAAAGTGCTTAGATGATGAAGATATGATTATACCACTGGAGGACATTGAAGTGGATGAACGGCTCAACTATGTAGAGCAACTAGTTGCAATCATCGACCGAAAGGAGAAGAGATTAGTGAATAAAGTGGTTCCACTGGTACGAGTACAGTGGAGGCATAGGAAGGTATCCGAGTCTACGTGGGAGACTGAGGAAGAAATGAGATAGCATTACCCACAACTTGTCGAGGAGTGAAAGGTTTCGGGGACGAAACTGATATAAGGGGGGTGGACTTGCAACACCCGGAAATTTTATAAAAGAAAGAAAAGAAGAGTGAAAAGAAAGAAAAGTAAAATAACCTAAGTCAAGTGGTTAAAGTTCTGTAAGAGGAAAACTTTATTATTATTATGTTTAAAAAGGTGGCACGACCGCTCACTACTTTTTCCCCCAAGTGCTTTCGATTTCTTAAAGAGAGAGAGAGAGAGAGCAGAGTTCTATCAGTTTTCTATAGAGAAGGAGAAGAAGATCAACTGAAAGGTGAGTTTTCTTGTGTTTTGTAAGGTTTCAACAAAATTCACAGCTTGCGGCCGAGCCTTATGTGTTCGATTGTGTGTTCTTGATGTGTATAGGTGTTAGAACATCAAGAGTGCTTGAATTTGAAGAAGTGGTACTTGAAAGTAGTCAAAGGTGAGTTCTAGATCCCCTATTTTCTGTTTTAAATATGTTTTGAGGCTGAAAATGTATGCAAATAACTTTTACAACTCACAAGTATGTTGTTACTCTTGTTATATGGATGAATGTATGTTTTGGTATGTAATGTTGTGTTTCCTGTTTATATGCCCATTTTAGGTGCTTAGTAAGTTAGTTTTAGGTTAAGAAATATGTTAAGATGCTGATTTGGGGACTAAAATTAGTATGGTTAGATCTGGTAAAGTGCCCATGCGCCTAAATGCTCATGCGCCTAGTGCCCATGCGACCACTGCCCATGCGTCTAAGTATGGACCAAGCGCCAAAGCAGTGTCCATGCGCCTAAGCAGTGTCCATGCACCTAAGTTCCCCATGTGCCTAACGTTTAGAGCATGCGCCTAAGTATGCCCATGCGCCCAACTAACCATGTGCCCACATATTGTTCATGTGCCCGCATAGTGCTCATGCGCCTAAATAGTTGCCATGCGTCCAACTTTACCTCAAGCACCTAAGTGTTCCCATGCGCCCAAGTGCCCATGCGCCCGCATAGTGCCTATGCGCCTGCATAGTGCTCATGCGCCTAAGGCCTTAGTAAAATTTCTGAAATTTTAGGAAATAGAAATTTAAAGGTTAAGACCTTGCATGTTTAGTGGTTATGTTTTGTTAGTATTATGCATGTTTGTGGTTAGTTAATTATGTTCCATATTATGTATTATTACGTGACTTACGTGATGTGTTAATACTAGCATACGTAAAGTATTATCGTAAATGAAACGAAATATTAAAGATAATGGAAAGTGGAACAAAATGAATGAATGAAAAGTCTTGCAAGCAAATGCATGGAGGTTCACAACTTATTAAGAAGTTGTTAGCTAAACTGTGTGCGGTCTAGCTAACCTATTGCATACAGGGGTCAGTCTTAGTGATTAACCAATATGCACGGAACGGGACCCTTGTTGCTTGCCATAGTACTGGAGTCAGCTTTGTGCATAATGTTAGGGGTTTATTCATAGACTTCGGCCCAATTGCAGCTTCGTGCACAATGTTGGGGGTGCTGCATATGAGATTGGTCGAGATGAAAGTGAAAGATAATGAATAAAAGTTCAAAATGTATGAAATAAATGGAATGAACGATTAGAAATGGATATGATGACTGAACGAATATGTACGGTAATGGAAGATAATAATAATATTACCTTGATGTATGTACGATGTATGATTATGTACAAATTAAAAAAATGTTTTCAATAAATGAAAGGTATTTTATTTATAAAACTAGAACTCACTCAACAATGAAAAGTATTTTATTTATAAAACTAGAACTCACTCAACAATGTTGACTTTTATGCATTTTCAGTTGGCATGTAATTCGTTACTGAGGATGACACGAGGGTAAAGCTACTTGGAAAATAAAGACTGGCATCCATCTTACGTAGAAATAATATTTGTGTCTTGTAATGCAATTAAATATTCTTTTGTAACCCCAACATTGATGTATTACTTGGCAAAAATGATTATTAATGCATGAAATGGGTTTTGTTAAATTATTCCACTGTAATGTTTTTATTATTCAAATGAATCTTAATGTGTTTTAAATATTATGTGCGATGAATGTCCAACTGTAAACGTTCCGGGAACGGGGCCTTACAGATCTTGGGTTTGCTGATTTTTTTAATGAACTTTTTAAAGGTGTTGATTTGTAGTTTTGGAGGGACGTCATAATATATATATATATATATCTATATATAATATCTATATATATATATATATATATATATATATATATATATATATATATATATATATATATATATATCTCATATACGAAAAATTTATGTCTGAAGTAAGTGCGAATTTTCTAAATAATCACTAGTACTAGCTTTGTGGTCAACAAAGATTCTTTTGCATAAGGGTCTGTAGGTGTAGGAATCAGCATGTGGGAAAGAAGCAAAGATCTTGCAACCTATATTAGGAGGAAATATATGTGTAGCAATGTTTCCTGTTGTCATTATAATTTTTTTCACCTAATTGCTTGAGGAGACGCTCTGTTTCATGTTTAATCCAAATTACATATAATCAATCACACCATGATGGTAGAGTTGAACTATATCATCTTTAGACAATACTCGTGTAGGAGAAAATATTTGTAAGAGGAGAATGCATGTTCTACTTCCCTCATTATCTGTTTTTTCAACATCCATTATCCTTGAATTTCTTGTGTCTTCAAAGGCTAGGTCAACTAGTTTTTGTTGTAATTCGTATAGAATTAAAAAAACTTCTGTACAAACTTCTACAAGACGATTTGTTTAGATTCTGGAAAGCGGGAAGTACCCTATTTAAACAATGTCTCCACGGTGTATCAAGAATTTTTATTTTAAACATGTCATAACTTATTTTTAAAACTGTACTATCTCTTTCTTTTTGTCCGAGTTTTGTCATTAACTATCTATTTTTTGCTTCGAGCATTTCTATCTTTTGTGTTAAAAGACTATTATCAATTCTCTCTTGTGTAGAATGCATATTTTTTCCTTGTTTTATAACTTGTTCTTGTAGCTTTGTAATCAACTCCTCTTGGCTTTTATTATTTTTTTAGGATCAGCTTTTGCTATTTCTAAAAACGTTTGAAACTCTTCGGGTTCAATGTTAAAACTATTATTCCAAAATATTCTCTTGCTATTTCTAAAGCTTGTGAAAATTGTAAAGCCTTTATAGATTGGATTAGGACACTAAATAAATTTATCCACTATTTCCCATTTGTTAAAAATGCCAATTATAGTACCACAAAAAATTACATAATGGGTGAACTTGTGCCTTTGTTTTTCAGGTTTTTTTGTTCTTTGTTCGTGGAAATAAATGCTTAAAGCATTTAACACCTGTTCTTGAAAAGTTGAAGCTTGAAGCATGGTTTGAATGTGCGAGAGATTTTCTAACAGACACTCTTGTTTTCAGTTAACATTATTCTGATAATTGGTTGAAACTTTGTATTCGAATCCTTACACTTTTGTAAGACGTAGCTACCAAAAGTAATAATCGAATTTTGTTTATTCTGTATATTCATCCTTTGTGTAAATTGTTTATTATTTTGGAGGACGAACATCTGTAATCTTTGATTGACTCGGAAGTAGAACTGTGTAGTATTGTTGAGGTCAGTAATTGAGGCAGACAACTGTCTAAAACTTTATGTTTTTCATGCCCTTATTGACAAACTTATAAGCTTTTCTGTTTTATCTTCTTCAGATGTATACACATTGGAGAAGGCTGTGTAGGTTGTATAAGCTTTGTTTTTCCTTTATCTTTCTTCCTATCCATCTAAAAACAAAAGTTTATTAATGTTTTGAGATAACATATTAACTATCCTATTGTTTTTTCCTTTAATATGTTTAAAATTTTTAACATATCCACTTCCTTGAATGATATTTTGTAAGATAACCCACTGAGTTCTCTTTACCTTTTTTACTTTGATCATATTTTAACAATGGTCTCGTAATCAGTTCTAACTGTAAGTTCTTTATGTAGAAATTTTTTAAACTTTTCTAAAGCATAAATTAATGATTGGATTTCAAAATTGATGCTTACCTAATTTCCTTTTTTGAAACTTTCCACTAGCATAAGCACAAGTTTTTTCTTCTTCTTTGGGGATATATTTGTTTGGTTTGTAGAAGAGAACTGCATCCCATCCTTCTTTGCATCCATTTTTTTCAATGACTATATAATCTGTGACTAATGGCAACTTGTGAAGATTATATTTAGAGGCTGATGTAAGCAAAGAACTCTTAGCATGCATATGTGAAGAACAAGAAAGTTAATTTGCAAGATTTGATATAACTTAATGAATTACAATAAGTATCAAAACTTCCAAAGCTAAAAGACCAAATCTTTCGAAGACAAATATGAAGTCCTTCGAAGCTTCAAAGACAAAGTCTTCCAAAACCAAGAGACTGATTTTTTACAAAGACAGAGAAGACATGCTGTTTCTGAATCACCTTTTAACAAAAGCTGAACCACTTTCGCTACCACCTCCAAAGACTCACCAAATTACGTGAGTTGGTGAAATGTCCATACTTTTGTCAAACGATAGATTAAGGTCTTGAGTGTGTTACTTTCTACTTTTGTACTTTTATCCTTTTTGAATTAGATAAGGATGTGAGCTATGGCATGTTTTAGTCTATAGTCAAAAAGCAATCTGCCCTTTGACTTTATAATAATCTTGTTGTCTAGATTAGTGTTTCCAGCTAGCTTTCAAAGCATGACCAACTATAGGATGTAGTACAAAGTATCTCAAGTACTTGTTATTTCACTTTAAGCTTTGTAACACTTTGTAAGAACTTGAGCGCAATATACATCATTCTTAAAAACCATATAATTGTGTTCTTATTTTGTTTTGTTCTTTACTTGTGTTCTTTGTTTCATCATACATTGATTTCCTATTTGATCTATTAAGTGCTCTCTCTCTTTTAATATTGTGAAAGTGTTGCATTGACCCCCTTCACCGGTCATGCAATTGGTACTAGAGCATTTTAGGCTCTTGATTTTTAGATCTCACCATCTTTGATCTCTTCAGTTTCACAAAACACTTACCAGCTCAAACGGTAGCTCCCATAAAGGCTAATATGGAAAACAGTACCATGACAAAATCTTCACTGATCACTCCTGATGACGTTGATACTTGGTGCAAACATATGGAAGGGTTACTCAACTCTTAAGATAGCAAGATGTGAATATCTGTTGTCGAAGGACCTCACATCCTAAGCGCCTCTACAAACACTGCTGGAAGTGAAATGATTCCTAAGGAAATGGGTGACTTTCTAAGGAAGATTGGAAGTAGATTGATGTAATTAGAAAGTGATGACTATTCTTCAAACTTCTCTTCCAAACTCTATATACTGAGGCTTCAAGAAGTGCAAAACTGCTAAACAACATGTATGAAGGGTCTAAGGAAGCCATATAAAACAAGAAGGACCTTATGAAATAGTTGAAAACTTTGCCTGCAAGTCAGGTGAAATTATGACTCAACAATACTGCAGGTATGTTGAGATTCTAGATACTCTCATGGTTGAAGTTAAGCTTGAGAATATGAACATTATGAGGAAGTTCATGCTCTCTGTTCCTAGACAATAGACTTACTACTATGTGGCCATTAAAAGAACTGGAAATCTCTACATCCTTACCCTCATAGAGCTATATGGTATCCTTAGCGGCTGCTAGATGGAGATGAACATGCAAAATCCCTTAAGCAGCCTTCCAGCTATCAACATAGTTCAACCCTTCATATGGTTGAAAGGGATAGTAAAGAACAACAACATCAGCTTATCTTCTATCCTGAGAACTCACAAAAGGGTCCTTCATCACCTTCCCTGAGACACCAAGGGAGAGATACATCCAAGGAAGCCCATTCCAAGAGACAAGCTCTTCTCAAGCCTTGGTATCTACTGATGAAAGCTATAGGAACTCTCTCTTCACTTATGAAGACTTGGATTGTATCCATCTAGATGATCTGGAGTATACGTAGATAGTCCAGCAAATGCCTCTTCTCACTCAAAGAGCCAAGAAGTTCTACAAGAGAGCCTGGAGAAAGTTTCCCAGCAATATATCTGGTGGAAAGTTTGGACTGGATAAAAGTAAAGTGAAGTGTTACAACACTTAACAAGATAGGATACTTTGCTTAGGAGTCCAAGGGACTAAGGACTAATGGTGGCCAAGTATAATCCATGCCTAACTACACTGATGCTGCTCCCAGATCTGAGAAGCCAAGCTAACGAAAACAACAAGTTGTTGTCACTGTTGAAGAAGGTTGCTTTGACTGGAGCTTTCGGCTAGAAGATGTTTCTCCCAACTTAACAGTCATGGCTAACCATGAATAACCCAAGGTATTAGAACATCTCTGTACTCCTTAATGCATTGCTAAAGTAAATATGTATAGGTCCTATAACCTAGAAATGAGATCTAACCTTGAGTCCTTGAACATTTTAAAAACTGATTTCAAAAGAGCTTAAAATGACTATAAACTTAAAATATAATATTTAGAGAAAAAGTTTCAACTCTTATGCATGAGCAAAAAAATTACCAGACTCAATCTAAGATCTTATTACCAAGTTAACTGAATGTCAGGCTGATCTTATGATCAGTAAAGCTAAGGCAGAAAAGTATGTTCTTGAAGTGGAAACCTCCAAGAACATCATATCTTCATCCATGCATGCAAAGATTTTTTATCAGAACGTGTAGGGATTGGGTTCAAGTGAGATAGCTCCTCTAAAGTGTGAAACTTATTAAGATGAGCTGTCCCTCATAGACCCTATCCAAGAAGAGGACTCTAGTACCAGGAGTCCTAGTTCATGTCCAAATCATCCTGGTCAAGAGAAGAAGGCTGACCAAATGTGCACCACTGCAGCACAGCCTGAACCATCTAGTTCTAAGAGCAAGCCTCACCCTAAGAAGTCTGCTACATAATCTGTGAAGATAAAGAAGGAAGTGGGAAGATATCAAGCTCAACCTCCTACTCAAAAGAAGATTCTCAGAAGTATACTAACTAAATACATTATGTGTGGTGGTACCTCTCACTTTGTTAAGGATTGCATCTAGAATCCGAAAGTTACCATCTATATGACCAAGAAGAAAATTTCCAAGAAGTAGAATAAGATAGTTTCAGAAGGAAATTTGGTATATGACCAAGAAGAAAATTTCCAAGAAGTAGAATAAGATAGTTTCAGAAGGAAATTTGGTCTCCGAAGAAAGGAATACTTCTGAAGTACTGAAGTTTGTTGTAGTGGATGCAAAAGCTTCCGAATGTCCAGTCTCTAAAACTTCCAAAGTAATCAAAACTTCCGTAGTCTTGAATGCCAAGTCTAATATTCCCAATATGATATGGAAGATGAATAAAGGCCATGTGACTGAACGTTCTATATCAACAACAACAAATGATTCTCAAAGCTTGCATATAGGATCAATAACTATTAAATTATCTTCAGTTCACTTTGACAATCCTAAGACCAACAAGGCTTAGGTTTCCAATTATAATTAACCATCTCTTTCTGTGTAGGAATAGCTGAAGACCAAAGAAAATGTATAGATCATTGATAGTGGATATCCCAGACACATGACAGGTAATGACTCTTTACTTTAGAACTTTAAAAGAATTGATGTAGGGACAATTGCTTTTGGGGGAGAATCAGGTGGTTATATCACTGTAAGGGGCAGAGTCATAAAAGGTAAGCTCAACATTAAGAAGGTGAACTATGTTGAGGAGCTTGGGTACAATCTCTTGAGTGTATCCAAATTTTGTGACCAGAGACATAACATGGTCTTTACTATGCATGAGTGCATTGTTCTCAAACCCGGGGTGGTCATTTCTAAAGAGCATATCTTGCTTAGAGCCCCCAAGAAAGGGAACATGTACAATATGGATTTACAAGAAACATCCATATCTGTAGAAGTTTCTTGCTTTCTATCTAAAGCCAATAGTGATGAGTCTATCCTGCGGTATAAAAGAATATGCCATGTAAACTTTAAGAACATGAATAAATTAGTTAAGAATGATTTGGTAACTGGAATGCCAAAAAAAAGTTTACATGTGATGACCATTGTGTTGCATGTCTGAAAGGGAAGCAACATAAAGTGTCTCACAAGCCATAGGAAAGGAACTCCAACACTACTCCAGTAACTTATTACGTATGGATCTCTTTGGCCCTACTAGTGTAATGAGTTTAGAAAGGACCTCAAATTGTTTGGTGATCACATATGACTTCACAAGATACACTTGAGTTTTCTTTCTTAGAACTAAAGATGAGACACCTAAGAACTTGAAGAACTTCATTCTGAAAATTGAGAATCACAAGGTCAAAATCAAGGACTAAATCCTTGATAAATTTTGTTTATAAGACAATATAGTGCTCCAATGACTCCTCAGCAAAATGGCGTTGCTGAGTGGAGATACTTGACAATTATTGAAGCTGCAAGAACCATGCTATCTGATTCTAAACTACCCATCACTTTCTGGGTAGAGGCAGTCAATACTACCTACTATAACAGAATAGAGTTTTAGTAGTCAAGACTCATGGTAAAACTCCTTATGAGCCGTGGTATAAAATAGACCTTTCATTGGTTTCCTCAGATCATTTGGATGTCCTGCACCTTTTTGAATACCAAAGATCAGATAACCAAATTTGTTGAGAAATTAGATGATGGACACTTTATTATATACTCTTCCCAAGCTAAGGATTATATAGTGTACAATCTCAGAACTAAAGTAGTTGAGGAGTTAGCCAATGTGACTTTCAATGAGCACACTCCTACTATGAAAGGTTCTGGTCCTGTTTGGTTTTTTCATATTGATTTAATTACCAAATGTTTTCACAAATCTTGTAAAGATGTTTCAGGATCTATAGGTAGCTTATTATCAGGAGATACTGACCCAAGACTTGAGCTGAGAATACCAAGTTAGAAAGCTACTTCAACTCCAGTGGTAGCAACCGTATCAGCATAATAATGACAAACTCTTCAGTTGATACATCTTAGGTGCCTACCAATTCGAGCATAGAGGCACAAAACTCAAATGAAGGGTTTTCCAATGTAGGAGGAGATAGAGGTGGTGATAGTGATTAAGAATTTCTTGATGCTGATAACCACTTCATAAAAGACAACATCAATGATGTCACACTCATTGGATCAAGTTTCACTTGATAAGTTTGCTGATGTGGTGGATAATACTCAATCACCATATCTGAGTTTTACCAATTTAGATCTGTCCAACCAACTTACAGTGATTCCTCAGCTGAGAATCCACAAGCCACATCCAACCACAAACATCATTAGAGATGTTGAGATAGGGTTGAGAACAATGGGACAAAACCATGACAAAAATGTTTGTATACACTCTCATTTATTGTCTGAGATTGAGCCAAAGACTGTTGAAGAGGCTCAAAAAGGATGGAAGTTGGGTTGAAGCAACGGAGGTCTTGCTTCAATTTAAAAGGAAAAAGTTTTAGAACCTATGTCCACTTCCTAAAAGAAAGACGACAATAGGTACCAACTGGGTTTTTAGGAATAAGAAAGATGACAGAGGACTTGACATCAAGAGTAAGACAGGCTAGTTATTCAAGGGTACATACAAGAAGAGTGGATTGAGTACATAAATGTTTTTGCTCCTGTAGCTAGACTTGAAGCTGTTAGGATATTCTTTGCTTTTGCTGCATCTAAGGATTTCAGGGTCTACTAAATTGATGTCAAGTGTGCCTTGTTATATGGGGTGATTGATGAGGAAGTATATGTAAAAAAACCACCTGGCTTTGCAGACCTAGATCATCTTAATTATGTATTCAAGCTTGACAAAGCTCTTTATAGGCTGCATCAAGCTCCAAGGAAGTGGTATGAGACATTATCATAGTACCTTGTTCAAATTGGCGACAAGTGGTGTACTATTGATAGAACACTCTTCATTAAAAAGAAGAAATGACTTGATGCTAGTTCAAGTTTATGTAGATGACATTATGTTTGTGTCAACTAATCCAAAATTCTACAAAGACTTTGAGAAGCTAATGAAGAATAGATTTAAGATGAGTTCCATGGGGGAACTTAATTTCTTACTAGGAATTCAGGTGAAGCAGTGTCAGATCTAGGAACAATAGGTCTAGATCATTTTGTATAGGCTTATAACTTTAACCAATTCATGTAATAAATGATTGTAACTCACTATCTTTCTGTGTGCATTGAGTATATAGGTTAACCCATATATGTGTTGCTTGATGTGTATGATGTTAGGTAAAAACAATATACTTGGTGAATTCTTGTAATCGGCTGAGTGTAAGAAACATCTATGGATGAACATCTTTGTCATTCCGTAGATATGTTTCTTACAAGACAAGGTTCCATAGATTGTCTACGGATGAACATCAGTATCCACAGATGATCAGTACAAGATGAAGTGAAGACTCCTACAGAAGAACAAGTTCCTATGGAAGAACAAGTTCCTGGGGAAGACAAAGTTCCTACGGAAGAGCAAAAACACTTGGACGCATCTTACAAGTGTTACAAGTCAACAAGTCAACTACGAATCCCAAGAGATATGGTCTTTCCTTAACAGACTCATAATTGTCTATAAATATGAGTCCTAGGTTTCATATCAAACGATCGAACACAAGAGCATTAATACGACAAAATACATCACATCACACAATCAAACCCTAGCCGCCGTCACATCAATACATCAACAACAATACGTTCGAAGCAGTTTTTATTCTTAGCATTCATAACTTATTCTTTTGTAATCATTATTCAGTTTTAATGAAATACATTTGAATCAATTCTTGTTTGCTATTTTATTTCATAGACATAATTGTGTTCATCATAACAAACATTAATTTTGATACTAAATTATAAATTAAAACAATTAAGCAACGGTTAATGATCATTCCGCAATCATTAACTTGATTCCATTTTAATACTGATAATTTCTGATTGTGATCCTTGGATTCACAGGTGGTATCAGAGCCAAGTACTCATTGATTTTGTTAGTGCTTCTTTAAAGATTGACATTTTGTCTTTATGTGTCTTTTTGTCTTTTGTAATAGTATAGGGACTAGTATTGTAATTAGTTAGTTCCTTTTTGTGTTTATTGGTAGTATATATAGCATAGACTTGTGTAGGTTAGAAACGAGAATCTGCTTACACTCCTTGTAATTGTCTTTGCTTTATATCAATAAACTCATTGAATTTTGTTGATATTGTGCTTAGATTTGATTACTTTGATTGTGTTTTTCATTGAACTGTTAACTAATATCATCACAGATTTACACATTTGATCCTATCAAATGGTATCAGAGCTGTTGGTTGAGTGAATTGAGTTTTTGTCAAACTTTGAAAA
>BJCO01713195.1:0-11147 GCA_018326465.1 Flaveria floridana | reverse complement strand
GATTACTACCTCCACCACCACCTCTACCACTACACCACCTACCACCACTACACCACCTACCACCACTACACCACCTACCACCACTACACCAGCTACCACAGCCACCCCTCATACCACTCCACCCATTCACACTCCACCACCCATATTCACCTCAGCCAACGCTACCACCGCCAGCCACCAAGCTGGCCCTTCCACATTCCCCACCGGATCATCCCTCCCTCCTATTGGAATGGAGGAATAGCTTGCAGCACTCAACAGGTGCTGAAGCTATTAGCAGCCGATGAGGAGAAATCTGCTAAGCTACGTCAGCTTGAGGAGCTAAATGCTTCTCAAGCTCAGCAGATTTCTTAGCAGGCTGAGTAGATCGCCCAACTCCACGAGCACAAAGAGGAATCAGTGAAGAGATTGGAGGAGTTAGAGGCTGCTAACAAGAAGATCATGCTCAAGCTTAAAGGATCACAAGATGAGCCTCTAAAGATCGGGGAAGGAGATGATGATGGTGATGATGACGAGGATGATGATGATGAAGAGGATGACAGTGATGATGATGATGTGGAGGGTGATGGTGACATAAGAGGTAGATATCAGAAAGGCTGAATGGGATGCTTGCTTCTCAGAGATCAGAGCCCAACGTGCTGCAGCTAAGCAAAGTACCTACACCAAGATCTACAAAGTAAAGAAGCATCAGAAGGTGTCAGGGAAGATTATATCATGGGCTTATTTTGAGGATCTCAACGTTTACGCAGTTAAGAGGGAGAGGGTTATCGAGTACTTTAGATTCCCACACGATCTAAAGAATCTCCTTGGTTTTGAGCTCAACCAGCTGGCATGACTGAAGCTGCTGTATGCTGACATGAAGAAAATGTCAGGCTGGTTTGAGGCTGTGCTGAAATGTGAGTATCTTACTAGATGGGTGAACTTCAAACCTCAAAAGGCTACGAGGTACATCAGAAGATCTGAGGTAAACCCTATTACTGGAAGACCAAAGATTGTCTTGAAATGGCACCCTCCACATACAATGTCACGTATTCCATTGAGGGAGATGCCACAAGATTTTGCACCCCATTTCAAATGGTGGTATTATGACTGGCGCACCGGAGAGGCCGTCATAGTTTTGGATAGGGAAGGGAAGGTAGAGACGATAAGGGTATTTGACCCTATGCGGCTAACAAACTTGTCTGCTTCTCATGTCTACATCTTGTACAAGTGGCCATTATTTTTTGATACGCAGGATATAGTGCAAGCACTTCAGTTCCAACATATCATACGTTTATGCTTTGCACTTAATGTCCATGCTGGAGTCTCTAAAGAAGAACGAGCTAAGAGATTTGAAGAGTTTAAAAAGGAAGTCAAAGATTAGATAGCACTAGGTCCAAGGGGGAGTTTGTTGGTACACATCCCTATTTCTAGTTCTAGTGAGCTCAAATGTAATTGACTTTCATTTTGTAACACTTATGTAATGTTTGATATATGAAGTGAAAACTCTTCTTTGAATGTTTATTGGTTGTTGAATGTTATATCTATTAATATGATTGATTGTTGCATACTTATATGAACATGTTATATAGGTTTACAGTTGTTAGACATAGTTCTGTATTATTAAAGGTCATGATTCAGTCGTACGACTGGACCATCCGAATGGGCCAGTCGCACGACTGAACTAGGTGATTGAGTCAATCGCACGATTGAGTCATAAGACTGACTCAGTCGTACGAATGAATCAATCGTATGACTCAGTCGCACGACTGAGCCATACGCATGGCTCTGTCATACGAATGAGAGCTGTAATCTATAAATACCACTTAATTCATGGAAAAACAAGACAGTTCAAGAATTATCAACCCTAGCTGTTCCGTTCGTCCAGAGAGTCCCTTCCAACTTCATAGAACATTTCTGATCGATTCTAATCAATTCTTAACGTATTTTTATCGTTAGTTTTGATCGGATTAACGTTCTCCCTGATTGGATCGCTAATCAAATAGGATTCCATACTATTTGATCTGGTTTCACGTTGAATCAGTTAGTACTCCGTCCGTACACGGTCCTAACAGTGAGTCTTATGTGCATTGAATTACTTGTTATTTGAAGATTTACTTGATTTCTGCTGAATTTGATCACTTTTGAAGATGGTGAAGCTAATTAGTTCGGTGTTCGATGAATTAATGATGTTTTTGAACTTATCCGAGCTTAATTGAATCAATTAAAGAGAATTAACATCTTAATTGAAACTAAATCATTAATTGAACACTTAATTAATCAAATTCTAAACAATTTGGTGAAAGATTGAAGCTGAAAACCTTCGAAATAGAAGAGATGAAACATGCGAAAAGTTGGTGATTTCCTGCAAAAAGTGTGTTTTCGTGCTAGAAGTAAAGTTTTCGTAAGAGTTTGTTGAAAGTTTGTTAATAAAGATTCCTTTCGTGCGAAAACTTGAAGATCTCGTAAAAATCAGTTACAGAACTTACCGCATGAAAAGTTGGTGAGATCTCATTCGAGAATATTGGGATTCACGCGAGAACTTCAACTTTTTTTTTCTGAAAAAGTTTGAATTCAAGATTTCACAATGGAAAATCTGAAACATATCACTGCCACTCTAAATCTTGACAATGAGATTGGTACAAGCACGAAGCCACCTCGCCTGCTCAATGAAGAAGGTTACTGTAACTGGGCATATCGGTTTGAGAACCATGTCATTTACATTGAACCTAGGATGATGAGATCTATAAAACAGGGTCTATAAATCCCAGTATACAAAAATTACTAAGGAGATTTGGTTCCAAAACCTGAACAGCTTTAGAATGAAGAAGATATGAAAAAGATGGAGCTTGATAATAAGGCTTATGCTTCCATCACTATGGCACTTACCACTGAAATAGCTCATAAATTTAAAAATTACACGAAGGCTAAGGATCTATGGGATGCATTGGAAGAGAAAATCATGGGTAATAAATACATGAGAGAGAGCTGGAAGGATATGCTTAACCAAGACTTCAATATGTTCAATCATATTCTTGGTGAAACATTAGAAGCTCAAATGTCAAGGTTCATAAAACTGATCACCAAGATGAATAGTGCACGAATCACATTGGAGAACATCACACTAAACAAGAAGCTATTAAATTCTCTACCATATAGCTGGAACAATAAATGCACAACCATCAAAAGAACCAAGGATCTATTTACCTTGTCTCTCAATGATCTTATCTCAACTATCAAGTCTTATGATATTGATTATAAGTAGAGAGCTGCTAACTACATCAATACAATGGGAACTGAAGCATCAGCATTATATGCCAAGATGGCTAGTAATCCAAATTACTATGTCAGCTACTCTCAATTGTGTGAATAATAACAATTATTAACTTTTGCTCATACAAGTTTCAAAGATCAATCACTGCCTCAATCCTTGCCTCGTTACCAAACTTAGCATCAGAATTCTATGTTCCAGCTCAAGTCCAAACATAACCTCAAACCTACCCACAAATTCAAGCCACTCAACCTTCACAACAAGCCTTTATTGTAAAATCTCAAACCCAACAAATAAATCATTCAGATAGCTGTAGAGCACCTGGCTCTGTTTACAACATTCATGAACAGTTATGAAGCCTTTTCTACTGCAAGACTCAGTCCACCCAACATCTTGATTGATGACTTACAACAAGTTAATCCCGATGATGTAAAAGAGAATGATATAAAATATAAAATAGCTATGGTAGTGTATAGAGCAAAGAATTTTTCTAGGAGAACTGGAAGAAAGATTT
Organism: Flaveria floridana; assembly: GCA_018326465.1. Lineage (NCBI taxonomy): Eukaryota > Viridiplantae > Streptophyta > Magnoliopsida > Asterales > Asteraceae > Flaveria > Flaveria floridana. The sequence goes on along the minus strand of BJCO01713195.1, from coordinate 7,386 downwards.
TTGTTCTAAACAACACAAGCAAAATTGTGTTTGATAACTCAAGTTTGAGATGTTATAAATATGATTGACCTAGTCACTTTGCCAGAGAATGTACTGAAATAAGATCCAGAATGATAATGGAAAGAAAATGGTCACTGTGAAGGTAGAGACTAAGAATGATCAAGCCAGTTCATCCAAAAACAAGGCCTTGGTGTCTCAAACCAATGAAGAGTATGATTCGTCAGACCAGATGGAAATTCTAGATATCAAATTGTCAACTTCTTTGTTTGCTGAAATTCAAACTGTTAAAGAGCATGTTGATGAAAATCTATTGGCTGAGTTCATATAAGATGATTTGTTGCATGGTGTGTTTAGTGAAGAGAAGATTGAAACTGAGAAAGTTGATGGAAAACAGGTTGAAGAGATGAAAGTGGAAGAAGTGTAGGTTTGTTATGAACTTAAAGAAATGGCTGTTGACATTACTATAACTCAATCATAAGAGAATGACGATAGTAGTAAAGACTGTTGAGTTCACTCCAGTCAGGATGGAAAAATCTGAAGGAAAAACTATTGAGTTAACTCCAGTTAAAGAAGGAAAGAAAGTTAACGCTATTGAGGAAACTCCAGCTTCTCCTTGTGATGAAAGTAACAATGTTGTTGAGATCACTCTGGCATCTCTACCAGAAGAACAGAAAGATTTAAAGGCCTTCATGGTGAATGTTATACATAAAGAGACAAAGAAGCATGTAGAAAACGATGAGGTGCATATTAATTTTTGTTCAAATGATTGCATAGAAAAGGTACAAAGATATAGAGTTCACAACGAACGCTTGATCTTAGAAGTTGAAAAACTTCAATATCAAGCTCGTAAATATAAAACTGATGAGAAAATTTTTAAAGAAAAGATAGATAGATTAAATAAATCGATTTATCAATCAAATTTGAATCTTTATGATAAAGATTGTAACATAAAAGATTGACAACTCGAAACAATGAACTATCTTTAGAAGTTAATAAACTTAACAGTGAATTCTTGTCTGCTAAATTTATTATTGAGAAATTTAAGTTATCCTTAAACATGGTTGAAGGTATAATCAAGTCTCAAATTACACTGAAAATTAATGGTGGTAAAGGTGAAGTTGATTATTCTAACATTGTGCCACCTATTAATCATAATTATACTTGTTGGCCTTCATCAATTAACATTTGTGATGAAGAAACCTATGGATTAGGTTTTCAACCAAAGTCTGAATTAACATCTCCGGTCAATGTTTCACTGACTGTTGACCCTATCATAAAAACTAAAATTAAAATTAATCATGACAATTATTTTGTAGAAATTGTGAAGAAGGACGGGTTGGTTGAAGATTGGGAAAGTGATGATGAATTAGTTTTTCAGAAAAATAAAAATTGTAATGAAAAAGCATCTTGTAATTCATATTAGTGATTAATGAAAGTTCCTATGTTTTTACTGTTACAAATGTTTGTTAAAAAATGTCTAACAAAGAAAAGAAACTGAAATCAAAAATAGATTTTAAGACCAAAGAAAGAAAACGAGTCACAACATCTATATCTGGCTTGAAAAATAATTTCAAGAACAGATTTGTTGCAAAAGACAACATTGATAAAGAACATTATATGTTTAAAAGACAAATGCAAGTTTCTTTAAAAATAAATCTTCTATTATCGCTAACTCTATGAAACAAGATGTTTGTAGATAAAGCTACGATTTAGAAAGATAAAGCTACATTTCATGCCTCATTGGCTTAAGAAATTAAACCTAGGTGATTTGGTTGTCGAGAGTCGATCAAAAACCAGTTATTATATCGGTCTTAGCTACCTTTATTGTGTAAGGGTAAATAATATCGTCTTCTCAGAGAATATGTGGAAATTGTTTAACGATTGCAACTCAATTAACATAAAGACACGAACTTTATAATTAAAGATTGGAACTTTGGATGAAATTAAAAACACAATTGCAAAAAGCAACAAACTTTGAAACAATTTTGATTAAATAATAAGAAACAATTACTCCCGGGTTTCTAATTCTGCAAGATCAACAATTGATACTTTTTAAGTAGGATTGTAAGAACATGATTTCAAGATTTCAGCTTTTGATTAAAGTGATAACAAACAAACAAGCTTCTAAGATTCGTCAATGTTCCAGTTTACCTATATCATGTTATCTATTTTTCTTAATGAGCTCACGATGCAAGGAAACCAAAAACTGATAATCAATCAAACAACTTTATTTACAAGTAAACCTTTTAAGTTAATTAAAACATAAAACCTAATTCAATAGTTCATTGTTCAATACAAAAACCTAATCAAAGCATACCGATTGTCTCACTTGACAAGAATTGCACTCCCGAAAGCAATCAAAGAAGAACTAGCCACTCATGGTCTTCATTTAATCTTCAATCTTGTTTTGATGATGATCAATGATGATTATGGATGTCTTGGGAAGCTTGAAAGCACCCAAAATCACCTTGAATGTGCTAGATTTCAGCTGGGAAAAGTTCTTCTTCGAATTGGGTTGGATGTGTTTAAATAAACTTCTAGATCCAGAAAATCTGGGGTTTGTTGGTGACCGACGTATGATACGTCCAGGGTCGGCGTATCATACGCCCCCCTTAGCCTTCCTACACCCAACTTTTTGTAATTTTTGTCAAATACGCCGCCCATACACCGGTACACCTAAATTTGTACCTTTTTTGTTACTTTTGATGTTTACATCTTCAGTCCTTGTAATTTCTTGTTTGGCTCCTTATTCCTTAAAATAACCCTCATTTTATCTCCAATCCCTACATATCAAAACACAAACAAAAAAAATCCCATTTCATACTAACAACGATTTAAAATCACATAATTAGATCAATTAAACCTTGAATTATTATCACTTGATCACATCCCCACACTTATCCTTTTGTTTGTCCTCAAACAAACTTGCTTGCAACATTTTACCTTAATTAATCAAACATGCTAACTTATTATAATTTTATATAAGTTAAGGTCCCAAGGCATACTTAGTTTAAAATTTTATTATGTAAGATCACAACCCAACATGAAATGTCAATTATGTTTTAAGCTTATAATCTTTAGTTGGCATAACTTCACCTTCCGCTTCAAACATTCATGCATTCACATTCCTCACAATGAACACTCCTCGTGATTTGTTTTGTGGACTAGTTATTATATACTAGTATATCTAGAACTCTAAAACCAATAATGTACATGTTCATCATAAGCTCGTATACTAATCATATCGCCATCAATTAACAAAATGTAATGCATAACTAAAGAGGTCTTTCATGGGTTGTAATGTTAGGCTATGGTTTAAGGTGGGATAGAATAGGGATTTAGATTGCTAACGGGTAATGAAATCCAATTTAAACATGCTAATGTTATGTTTATCAATTTTTATCCTCTAATAGAAATCATATCATAGAATTCTCACACTATCTTTGTTGCTTCATATCTTGTTTCGACCTCATGTGTAGCTTTTCTCCTCTTTTTTTTCTTTTTTTCCTCTTTTTATCATATATGTATATCTATATAACCAAATTCAAACCGATCATACTATTATTGAACTAATACTTAAAAGATCCTTCTAGACATGTCATGGATTAAACTTCATCACCCTAGGTTTCATAAAAAGGTTAAGGCTTTATAGGTTTATTGTTTCGGGTTATTCAAACGACAAGTTTGGGTTCAACATGGTGTCTAAAGGAAAACTATCAAGGTATGGAATTCAAAGAAAAAGATTCAAACAAATGGTTCATTCCTAATGCCTCTATCACATCTATGCACATATTGGTTCATGATCTGACATGCATCAGTTACACGAGATCTAACTTAAATGCATATTATGGTTTCCCTTAATATGCAAAAAAAGTATAAAGCAAATCAACATATGCTATGAATTGCTAAATTATGCTAAAAATCTCACGGAAACGGTGCAAAAAGGTTAAAAATGTGAAGCACATATGTCATCTACCATCCGGTTTGTTAGCTTTACTGCAATTCAAAACAAGCATGCCAAGAGATCTATACATGCACAAACAAGTGATAATTTTCCATATATGAAAAAACTTTTAGGTCTCATGCATAATTAAGCTTATTTGAAGATTTATTTTTTAAAAGGTTTAATTTTTCCAAGTCTTATCTTATCCCCACACTTGAAATACATTGTCCTCAATGTATGGTGGCCACAAGTGGTATTTTCCTAACATAGGGAAGTAGACCTTTATTTCATTTCTATTATTTCTAAACAAGACAATTCATTTCGAAGAAGACTAGTATACCATATCCTACATATTATTAATCAATTTCAATGAACGCATGAAAGGAATATTGTTCAACACCAAAGTAGTAGAAAGGGCACATGGACCTGATCGAAATCGTTATTGGAAACCTTCATCACCCGCTTGTGCCTCCCCACACTTGAATGCTTGCGTCTCGTGATTGACTATCAAAACAAACAAAAACACATAACTAATAGAAGAAGTAAAACTCACTTTCGTAGAAATCTTGATTGCATTTAGCGTATGCAAGAAGCCTTTAAACCCCTTGGTAGACCCGAGTGGACGAGTTGTAGTCTCGTGAGGGTTTCTAGTGAACACACCTAAAAAGTTCTCGGGTTTCCATCCGCAAGCGCTAAGTTTTAGGTATTTAGCCGGACCTTACCTGAGACAACTTATGGTGGTCATATTGAATGCTTTTCTCTAAATTTCTTTTCCATAAATGCTTCTCTTGGCTTGATAGATTCTCTTGTTCACTCAAGCTTTAGCCAGACATTGCGTCTTTAATCCTTGAATTCTTATGATTCGGTGGTTTACCCATCTTAACCTTCCGTCTCGGATTTTCATTCCTTGGTGGTTCCACCTTTACGTTCTCCTCCTTTTCCATACTCTCAAGCTCAAACCTGTAAGGATCAAAATCATTCTTCTTGGTGATATCCTCGCTTACATGTGAAATGTAAGGAGGAGCACACTCGTTAGTAGCATCTAATATAGAACAATTATTGTTAACTACATATGTAATTGATTTTTAAAACACATTAAAGAACAACTTACGGTTTTTGAATGTCATGTCGATAATGCCATCTCGACAATTGATTTGAGTTTTGGCTATTGCCAAGAATGGTTGTCCTAAAATTACCTTTGGTTGCTCATTTTTCCTTACTTGTGCATAATCAAGCACCATAAAGTCTACAAGGTAGTAGAACTCTCCTAATTTGATTATCACATCCTTAACCATCCATCGAGGTTGTTTCCATGTCGAATCAGCAAGCACCACTATTTTTTTAGTTTCATGTAATGGGCCAAAGTCATATTGGTCATACAAAGTTCCTGGAAGGATGCTCATACAGGCTCCATAATCTAAAAGTGCCTTGTTGGTCCATTAATGATTGATGAATAGTGCTAATGATAAGAAAACACAATCAAAATCCACTGAAATGATTATCTAAACAACAATCTATAGAAATAGTTTCAAAATATAACCATTTTATCCAAACTTGAATCAAAACACAAAGAACAAGGCTCAATGATATAGTAAATGATGATTCCATCCAAATACACACTTAGAACAGTATTGCAAAATGAATATTTTCTGATTAGGGTTGTGCAAAACTTGCACAAAAAGTTTGATCATTACAATCTATAGGTAGTGTCTAGATTCGCTGGTAGTTTCGTTGGATAGCAAAACTGCCCTGACCATAGCTTAGATTACCCGGCTGCGAAACCCATTTTCGCTGGGTGACCTGAGCCAGCTGACTACGAGTGAAACTATAGTTTCACTCGTAGTTTTGCTGGGTCATTGCAAATTACTACAAAACACAAACTGACTACAAATTACATATATAAAGCAAACTAACAAAGATCCTCTTACAAACAAAGCAAAATAAACTAACTACTAAGGTGAGTCCAACGTATACTTGATCTTCAATACTCCCCCTAGGTTGGACCTCATCGGCTTCAGCTTGATTTTCCTCTTGTGCTCCAGCCTGGTCTTCTACTTGACCTTCATCCTCATTGGCCCTCTCTGATACTTCCTGCTCAGCTCCAGCCTCTCTTTCTTCTTCTGAATGTGCACTTGCTTCAAGTAATTGTTTTGTAAGATCCTGTACATCCATCCTGGTTTCGTCAGCTTGTATAACTTTCTTGGATAGCTCCCTGACTTCTTGCCTCACTCCCTGGGCTTTGTTAGCCACTCTCATAAATAGGCTAGCTTCTATTCTTGTTTCAGCTCCAGCTCCAACCTTTATGTGATTTTCACATAATATCTTCAAATCTTCATTACCAAAAAGAAAAACGTCCATAAGATCAAATAACCTTATCTCTTGTTCACCGTTTAACCAAATCACTGCTTTCCCAGTATTGTTGTCATAAAACCACTTGACAAAGTCTTGTAGCATCGGGGGAAGTGGATTGGGCACTCGGACTTTGTTTACTGTTTAGGCTGGCTTTAACTTCAACACAATCTCGCCCTTGCCAGTGGCCCAATCCAAGTCTTTCTTCGACCTCCTTCTCTCTGGCTTCATATATCCAAAAGCTTCAAAGTTGTCATTGAGGACCATCTTAATTTCCTCCTCAAGCAACATCGCCCTTTCACTCACATCAACATCTATAAGAGGAATCTCAGCCAACCTCCTTAGATCCCACGTAGAAACTTTTGGATATGAGATTTGTGAACTATGATGATTTGATGATGTTGGTTATGTCTAGATGTTAATATGGAATTGATTAGGCATGTTTTTGATGAATTCATGAAAGAATTGAGTGTTGGATTGATTTTGAGATATTATTTCCCAAAAGGGAAACTTTAATTTGGAAGGTCATTGGATATTATGAATTTGTAAGGCCCCGCTCCCGGGCACCTTACGGTTGGTCATTCATCGCACATAAAACATACATTTGGTATACACTCATAAACATCTTAGATAAACAACATATGTTAAGTAATATAACACAGCGGAATAAATAAGAAATGCATTCTCATTTCATCATAAAAGCTTTTACATCATTGACTTGAATACAAAATACAAGCTTTCTTTACATTGCCTAACTTTACTATGATTGCCGCGGAAGCATATGAAACCTGGGATTTCTTAAGTAATCCCCGTTATGTGAATTCTCAGCAATCATAGGGTCATAAACAGTGACCTCTAGTATAGAAATATTAAATTTTTTTTCATCATAAAGAAGATTCCTTAAGTAATCCCGTTTATGGAATCCTCAAGAAATCTTGCACTTGCATGCAACATAATGTGTTGCGTGCATTATGGGCCCACAACACATGACGTTGCAACATTATCAAAAGGAGAATGCCATCCCAAAAGAGCTGAGTAGTCACCTCGTGCCATCCCCAACAACACTACCTGCCAACTGGAAACACATAAAAAGT
>BJCO01713168.1:0-40878 GCA_018326465.1 Flaveria floridana | reverse complement strand
GCTTCCTGGCCTGAGCCTCAGCAGTGACAAGCTGGGCTTGAGCCTCAGACAATTTGGATATCAGATCCTTGATTTGAGTCTTGTAGTTGGTGTGTTTATGTTTTAAAAGAGATACAGTTTTCTCCATCTCCTTAATTTTCTTTTGGTAGTCGGATTCAGCTCTCTTAAAATCAGATTTTAAGATATTTAAAGACTCAATGTCAGATCTGATTTCCATATTGTAGTCCTGATAAAGTTTAACTTTAGCTATACAGGCTGGAGTACAAAGATGTTCATATACCTGGGCATCATCTGTTCCAGCCATGAGAGCTTGAGCAGGAGTCACATCCTGTACCATGAAGCTCCAGTCGACATCTTGAGCTATTGCAGCTATTTCAGTTGACTTTTTATCTGGCTTTGAGGTTGGAGGATGTGTGGAGGCCTGTGGGGTTCCCGGATTGTTCTTGGGAGCCTTGCATTCCCTTGTAAAGTGACCGAGTCGGTTACAGTTGTAACACTTTGCCTTGGTCTTGTCAAACCCAAACTTGCTGGTAGTTAGGTTTTGAGGGAATTGCCTTCCAGTTCTCTTAAAGAACTTCTTAGCTCTATAAGTTAAAAGAGCCATCTGTTGGACAATGTCCACATACTCTATATATTCTGGACTGAAACACTCAAGATCATCAAAGCAGTATTGAAAATCACCAGAATGTCCACTTCCTGAGACAAAGGCACAACTTTCCTGAAAGACATTGTGTTGAGCCTGTTGAGACCTTAGAGTCTCAGGGAAAGTGATGTATGGTCCAGAAGAGCAGGATGGCTACTGGTAGGTCAGGTAATGCTGAGGTTGTGGGGTTAATGAGCCTTCAACGACCATTAAAGCGTTGCTAGCAGGAAGACTCATGGGTCTACTTGTTTGGTGGCCCTTCTTACCCTCCATCTCTATGCGATATCCATCGAGGATGCCATAGAGTTCAGTCATGGAAAGAGTGTTGAAGTTTTCTGTTCTCTTGACAGAGACACAGTAGAATGTCCACTCGTTTGGAAGAGCACTCGTGAACTTTCTAGTAATATCTCTACGTTCGGGAGTGGTCTTTAAAGACTGAAGAGAAGAGATAAGATCCATGTACCTGAAGTACTGCTGGCTGAGGGTCTCTCCAGCAATATGAGTGAAGTTCTCAAACTGCTGCTTCAGTGAGTCCTTCTTTGAGTCGTTAGAGTTTGAATACATCAGAGTAAGTGCATCAAACAATTCTTTGGCAGTCTTGCAATGCTCGAACCCCACCATAATGGAGTTCGGTATTGCAGTCATAAGAATGGTCATAGCATTGCTATCGATGTCCATCTTCTTTTTGTCTTCATCAGAGTAATCCTCAACAGCCTTCTCTATCACGGCACCGTTTCCACCAGGTGCTGCCACCTTTGGCTTATACGGGCCATTGACAACGGAGTTCCACATTTTGCTGTCTTGGTATCTGATGAAGCCTTCCATTCCTCTGCTCCAAGACCGGAAATTTTCAGGAGTAATGATGGGAGCCTTTGTCATAGTTCCCATCTCTAGTTCGGATTTGTTAAGGGCCATTTTAAGTGAGTGAGTTGTAGGGAGGAGTGAAAAACAGGTTGATTTGGATGGTTTGATCACGCAATCAAGAGCCTAGATTGCTCTAATACCAATTGCAGGATCAGTTGGGGTCACTTAACGCTTAGTTTTTCTCTCAAACTCACCTTGAACAACACTCGTGTAAAAGATAGAGTCAATTAGAGTTGATCACAATAGAACAAGTAATAAGGAACACAAGAAGTAATTTTCAAGGTACTTTTATATATTAATTCTCAACTCAAGTATTACAAGACTCTTACAAGCTCTACTTGAATGAGTTACAATGAGAACTTATATATAATACTACATACAGCCGGATATACTTTGATACCAGCTGGAATCCTATAACTAAAGCCTATACTACAAGGCTATAATTTAAGGTATCTCAGATAAAGTCTTATCTGAGATATGGTAGTCAGGACATGTCCATGACTTACCTTTTGTCATGAGCTAAAGTTGGTAACCTGTACTATCATAAAAGGTAAACAGTGGAATAAGGTGTGGTCAACTACATGGCTCTTTAGGAAGACGCCATGCTGTATCTGCAGCGGAGTGTTAGAGACCATACTTGTGTCCACTGGTTCATAGCAGTGTCTTCCGAAGGTTAAATGGCTTCGGAAGAACAAGTACTTCCGAAGCCACTTATACTTCGGAAGAGACTGCTTCTTCTGAGACTTGGAAACTTCTTCTTTTATTAACTTCGGAAGTAGAGTTCTGTCTTCGGAAGTTGGTCTTTCACTTTGTCTTCGGAAGAACTCTACAACCTTCGGAAGTTCCATCCTAAGCTTCGGAAGCCTTTGTATGTAGTACCAAAAATTATCTAAGTGAATTGGTTTTTGTTGCACCAGCCTTCTTCTTGATCCAACAAATTATACTTTCTAAATGTACCCATACTTCTATCTCTTCTCATAATAGTCATTTACTTAGTGAGTTCAGATGCTTTGTAATAAGTGTATCTCACTCACAGGGCCAAGAAGTTCTACAAGAGGACAAGAAGAAAGTTTCCCAACAATGTATCAAGTGGAAAGTTTAGACTGGATAAAAGCAAGGTGAAGTGTTATAACTGTAACCAGATGGGACACCTTGCTAGGGAGTGCAAGAAATCAAGGAAAAATGGTGGCCAAGGCAAAACCAGACCAAACTTCAATAAGGGTGCTCCCAGACCCGAGAAGCCTAGCCAACCAAAACAACATGATGTTGTTGCTATTGAAGAGGGAGGTTTTGACTGCAGCTTCCAGGTAGCAGATGTTTCTCCCAACCAAGCACTAATGGTTGACCAAGAAGAAGCCAAGGAACAGTTAAATACCAAAGGAAATATATGGATCATTGATAGTGGTTGTTCTAGGCACATGACATGCATTGGCTTTTTGCTTCAAAAACTTTGAGAAAATCGATGGAGGGCCAGTTGCTTTTGGAGGAGACTCACGTGGTAAGGTCAGCATTGAGAAATTAAACTTTTATAAGAAACTTGGTGATGACCATAACATGCTCTTTATTGAGCATGAGTGCATTGTTCTCAAATCTGGAAGCATATCCTACTCATAGCCCCTAGGAAAGAGAACATGTAAAAGATGGACTTGTAGGAAACCTCCCCTTCAGGAGAAGTTTCTTGCTTTCTATCTAAATCTAATAGTGATGAGTCTTTTGCTCTGGCATAAAAGAATATGCCACGTAAACTTTAAAAACATGAATAAATTAATTAAGAATGATTTGGTAACTAGAATGCCTAAGAAAGAGTTTACAAGCCAAAGGAAAGAAACTTAATCACTACTCTCCTACACTTATTACATATGGATCTCTTTGGCCCGACGAGTGTAATGAGTCTAGGAAGGACCTCTTATTGTTTGGTGATCACATATGATTTCACAAGATACACTTGGGTTTTCTTCCTTAGAACTAAGGACGAGACTCCTAAGATCTTGAGGAACTTCATTCTGAAAATTAAGAACCAATATGATCACAAGGTCAAAATCATAAAATATGATCAAGTAACTGAATTCAAGAACGATGTCCTTCATGCATTTTGTGATGAGATAGGTATTAGAATATAATATAGTGCTCCCAAGACTCCTCAGCAAAACAGTGTTGCTGAGAGGAGAAACATGACACTTATTAAAGCTACAAGAACTATGTCATCTGACTCTAAACTACCTATCACCATCTGGGCAGAGGCCGTTAACACTGCTTACTACATGCAGAATAGAGTTTTAGTAGTCAAGACTCATGGTAAGAATCCTTATGAGCTGTGGCACAAAAGGAGACCTTTCATTAGTTTTCTCAGATCATTTGGATGTCCTTGCACCATCTTGAATACCAAAGATCAGATAGCCAAATTTGCTAAGAAATTAGATGATGGACATTTTATTGGATACTCTTCCCAAGCTAAGGCTTATAGAGTATACGATCTTAGAACTAGAGTAGTTGAGAAGTCAGCCAATATGACCTTCAATGAGCACGCTCCTAGTGTTAAAGGTTGTGGTCCTGATTAGTTGTTTGATTTTGATTTAGTTACCAACTGTTTTAACAAATCTTGTGAAGGTGTTTCAGGATCTACTGGTAGCTTATCAATAGGATATCCTAATCTAATATTGGAGCTGAGAAGACCAAGTAAGAAACCTACTTCAACTCCAGTGGTAACAAACACTACAGTTGGAAATCCTATCAGCATAACAATGACAAACTCTTCAACTGACACATCTGAGGTGCCTACAGATTCCAGAACAGGGGCATAGAACTTGAATAAAGTACTTTCCAATGTAGGAGGAAATGGTGGTGGTGATAGTGATCAGAAATTTCTTGATGCTGATAAGCACTCCATGGGAGACAACATCAATGATGTCATATACTCATTGGATCAAGTTTCTCTTGATAAGTATGCTGATATGGTGGGTGATACTCAATCACCAAATCTGAATTTCACCAATTTAGATCTGTCTAACCAACATGCTATGATTACTCAACTTAGAATCCACAAGTCCCATCCCACCACAAACATCATTGGAGATGTTGAGAATAGGGTGAGAACAATAGGACAAACCTATGACAAAAATGTTTGTCTTCACTCTTGTTTCTTGTCACAGGTTGAGCCTAAGAAGATTGATGAGGGTTTGAAGGATGGAAGTTTTGTTGAAGAAATGCAGGAGGAGTTGCTTCAGTGCAAAAGGCAAATATGTCCTCTTCCTTAAGGGAAGACCACAATAAGTAATAAGTGGGTTTTTAGGAACAAGAAAGATGATAGATGACTTGTCATCAAGAACAAGGCATGACTAGCTATTCAAGGATACACACAAGAAGAGGGGATTGACTACACAAATGTTTTTGCTCCAGTAGCAAGATTTGAAGCTGTTAGGATATTTATTGCTTTTGCTGCATCCAAGGATTTTAAGGTTTACCAACTTGATGTCAAGTGTGCCTTCTTATACGGGGTGATTGATAAGTAAGTGTGTGTCAAACAACCTCTTGGCTTTGCAGACCCAGATCATCCTGATTATGTTTGCAAGCTTGATAAAACTCTTTATGGGTTGTACCAAGCTCCAAGAAAGTGGTATGAGACAGTATGTCAGTACCTTGTTCAGCATGGCTATAAGACGGGTGCTATTGATGGAACACTCTTCATTAAAGGAGCAGGGAATGACTTGATGTTGGTTTGAATTTATGTAGATGACATTATCTTTGGGTCAACTAATTCAAGGCTCTTCAAATACTTTAAGAGGCTGATAAAGAATAGATATGAAATGAGTGCCATTGGGGAACTTAATATCCTTCTAGGGATTTAAGGGAAGCGGGTTAATAATGGCATCTTCATACCAGTCAAAGTATGTACAAGACATACTTACCAAATTTCATTTGACTGAGTGTAAGGTTGCAAAGACACCCATAGCCGGAAACTACTTTCTAGGACATGATCTTAAGGGGTAGTATGTTGATAAACATATCTACAGGGATATGATTGGGTCGCTTATGTACCTCAAGACAACCCCAAGATGTCACACGTGGTTGCTGTAAAGAGAATTCTTAGATATCTCAAAGGTGCTCCCAAACTGGGCCTTTGGTATCTAAAGAATTGTAACTTCAATCTGTATGCTTATATAGATAGTGACTATGGTGGCTGCAACATGACTTCAAAGTCTACATCTAGGGGATGTCAATTCCATGGTGGAAGGATAGTCTCATGGCATTGCAAGAAACAATCTTATGTGTCTACGTCAACTGCTAAAGCTGAATACATTACTGCTGCAAGCTGTTATGCTTAAGTGCCTTGGATTCAGAATCAGATGCTGGACTATGGATTAAACTTCAAAGAGACTTCCATCCATATAGACAAGAACAGTGCTATCTCTATTACCAAGAATCTTATGCAGCACTCAAAGACAAGACACATCAACATCATGTATCATTTGATTAGAGATAATTTTGAAAAAGACTAATAAAACTAGTCAAAGTAAACACAAATGAACAATATGCTGATCTGTTCATAAACGCTTTTGATGAGCAGAGATTTAAATATCTTGCATCAGCTATTGGGATGATTAACTTTGAGTAGATTTTCTTCAACTAAACTCAAGATTACTTTTAATATGTGTATCTTAAGTTGTTTATATCATCACCTATATAAGCTGCAGGACCAGTTAGAAGGGGTTAATGCAACAGTTTCATAGTGAGGAGAGACTTAGAACACTTTACAGATCAAATAGGAAACTGGGTTTATGATGATACTAAGAACACAACTAAATAAGAGATAGAACAAGAAGAACAACAAGAAAATATTGGTTTTTAAAAATGATGTATATTGCTCACAAGTTCTTTTACAAGTGTCACAAAACATACATAGATAGAAAAGTACTTGAGATATTTTATACTACATCCTATGGTCAGCAATACTTTGAAAGGCAGCTGAAAACACTAATCTAGATAACATGATCAATGTAAAGTCAAAAGACAGATTGCCTTTTGACATGTGACTATGACATGCCATAGCTTACATCATAACATATTACAAAAAGGATAAAAGTACAACTTACAGATGAATGACCCTAATCTACAGTTTGACAAAAGTATGGACTTTTCACCTACTCATCTAAGTTATTGAGTCTTCAGAGATGGCAGTGAAAAGTGGTTCAGCTTTTGTCAAAAGGTAATTCAGAGAAAGCATGTCTTCTCTGTGTTCGGAAAAAATCAGTCTTTGGCTTCAGAAGACTTTGTCTCGAAAGCTTCGAAAGGCTTTTTCTTTGGCTTCAAAAGATATGATCATTTGGCTTCAGAAGATTTTATACTTAGAATAATTCACTGAGTTGTTTTAAATCTTCCAAAGTAACTTCATTGTACTTCATGGATGCATGTTGAGAGCTCTTTGGTTGCATCAGCCTCTAAGTATAATCCTTACAAACTCCTCATAGGCTGATGCTACCAAAACAGAAGAAATCCTTGAGACTTGATCTTCATATGTTGATAGTCCTCATTAGGATCAAGTCCATTCCCTTTTTCATCATTTGGTCAGGATCCCTCAGACTCTCAAAGTATCTCCTCATATCATAGAGATCATGACAGAAAGGTCAAGAATGTCTTGCTAGAAATAGATGTGTTAACCTCCTTGATCCTAGTGACATACCATCTTCTGGATTAGTAGAAAAGGTCAAGGAAAGATAGGTCTCCTAGTAACAAGAGGCTCTCCTGTAATTAGACTTTGATTAGCAGCCTCTTCTAGAGCAACCTCAGGAAATTCTGACCCATGCTGAGATTCAGAGGTGCATGCCTTAAACTACTTCCTCTTCTTACTTTTTATGTCCATCCTTTTTCTCCTTTTGTGCTTTAAGTAAGGATACTAGCCTGCACCACCAGATTGTTCTTTTTTGTCTTCCTTAGTTGGGTCCTTTACCTTTATAGGTACCGAAGGAGAAAGGGTCAGGACCCTACTGTGGATAAGAAGATGAAGTTGGTTGTGGTCCAGCACTAGGTCTAGGATGTGTTGTCTCTTATGGTTCAACCTTGACCTTAACTTCAGGTGCAACCTGACTTGGTGGAGAATGCATGTCAACAAGCTCACCCCTTTTGATCTTCTGGTTGATCACTTTAATGTGCTTATCCATGGTATATAGATACATTGGACCAAGCCTCCATCCGAAGAATCCATACAGCTTCAAGAAGCTCATCGTCTTCTACCTATCAGTAGATTTCTTCAAGCTTGCTTTAATAGTGGCTCTTGACTTAGCAGCCTCTTACCTCATCTTCCTCTTAGCAGCCTTTTGCTCTTTCAACACTTGTTGCTCTAGCTGCTTGAGATATTCAAACTCAATGTACTCATAAGATAAGGGAAGAAGTATAGCCGCCTGATAGAAGCCTGTGGCACTCGGGTAGTTTATCATGTTTTGTCTATCTTGTTTCTTGTCTACCTAAGGTTGTTGCTCAGTTGCCACAACCTCTTTCTCAGGGCTTTCTTGAACTGGGGATAGAGTAGGAGCTTGTTTGTACAGTCTCTTTCTCCTCCTTCCTTCTTTGATCTTAAGAAGCAATTCTGCATCCTCAGCCTCCTTTCTCTCATTTGACAACTCAGTGTCAGCCAGTTCATTCAACTCTTCTAAGTGAAGAGGGATGAGTTCATCTATATTGTAGTTCCTTATCCACAAATAATTCAATCCGGCTACCCTTAACTTAACATCTGAAGTGTTTGGCCTTGGGGAAGCCCTGATTACAACTTGTATGAAGCCTAGGGTCTCTCTTGAAGTCTCTCCCCTTAGCTTCCTCTTTCGCTCTCTTTCCTCATCCTCAATCTCCTCAGGAGTCAATTTCCTTTTTCTTTTGTCACTCACAGGCTTAGTTGACTCAAGGTGGAGAGAGCTTTGGCCTTCATTTCTTGGTTTAGCACTTGAGCTCTAATAAGAGAGAGGTTGTGAAGCACCTTAACTAGCTGGTGCGTCACTTAGGGAAAGGGTGTTGAAGTAGTTCCTATCTCAAGGTTTCACAGGTTGTATTATTGGGCTTTCAGCCAAGGTTTCTCCTTCGAAGCTAATCTTAGGGTCCACCTCAACATCAAGTTGACCAATAACATTGTCTGCTAGCCTCTGTCTATGTGGAAAAGATCCCAGTCTAAACTTTTCAACTACCTTATCTTGAATCCTCTAAGCTAGTCTTTTAGCTTGCTTGTATTGACTTGGGTTGGCAAGTGGCATATGAACTAGAGGACCACCCAATCTTGAATCCAAGGTTCTATGATTGTAGGTAGGACTTTCTCCCCCTTTTTGGTAGCATCACCCTCTTGCATAAGTGAGCTAAGGGTTAGGTCCACCACATCCACAGGTTCTTGTGGTCCTGGTTGAGTTCTCCTGAGGGGTCTCTCAACTAGCTTGCCCTTGAGATCAGTGATCTCACGATGCTGGTCATTGACCCTTCTTGGTAAGGTAGCCACTTAAGATTCCAGCTGACTTACCTTTGGTCAATTTGTGCACCTTTAGTTATAGACTCCCCTCATCTTTATCAGAAGAATCATGGGGTATGAGAGAATAGGACCAAAGTCTTCCTCATCACAAGCATTCAGTTCTAGGCTGCTAGATTGCCATGGTTGAGGTTTTAATAATGTACCCACTTGGAGAAGTGAGAGCCTCTTCAATATGGATCTCCTGAACAAGTTAAGGAAGATCCACCTTAGTTGGGGGTGGATGATATGGGCTAGATATGGGTGATTCAGGAGCACTCATCTCTCCTTGAGTAGGGGTGGAGAAAGGAGACTCATGGTACTCACTGAATCCCATATCCTCATCATCATAGAATTCAAGGTCTGGGATTGGTTGGTTGAGGTCTAAAGGCTGGGGATGGTAGCTTTCCCCTGAATGTTGTTCACTAAAGTTTTGAGACTCCACTGAAGGATTAAGGCTGGTATTGTGAGCTCATCACGCTGAGCATGAGGAACCTTAGTACTGATCAAAGAAGTAATAGGAGTGGTGTGCTCCTCAGGAGAAGTGGCAGCTCTAGTATCCACTTCTTCCTGTGTGGGTAAGTATATGGGGGCCTGCACAACCTGAGTAGTTTGTGTAGGGGTTTGATTGAATCTTCTTAGTAGGTGAGGGTTATTTGAGGCTGTGTGGGTCGTGCAGATGTAAAAGGTGTGGGTCAACATTGGCTTGTTTTGCCAAGTTGTCACCTTGAGCAATGAGCTCTAACATTTTTAGGACCACCGTTGTTTGTACCCCTGAGAAGCCTATAGTAAGATTTCTCATTGTCTTGAAGATATCAGGCTTCGCCTGTCCCATTTTAAGAATATTACATGTTCCCCTTAACTATGAGCCCAGTTCATAGTTAAGAATGTGTTAAACATATCTAGGGAACATGTAATACTCTAAGGAGTTCAAGTTTGCAAGCAGGTTTGTATATACAAATTGAGAGTACCTGAGCTTGACCCCTTGAACCATTCCATGGACTATGTAGGAACGGTCCTTAGGAATTTGATCCTAACCTCCATGCTTGTTTGACAGGGAGTGGATGACCACATAGAGGAGGTACTTGCACTGGGAGGAAACCTTTCCTTTCTTGAAGGTTCTTACAGATTAATCACCCTCATAGCTCATCTGCCTGAATGAATTATTCACAGTAGATATTGGGAAGGACAACTCTCCTTCTTCATCATCCATCCTCAGGTGTTTGTTGATGGTGGCTGGAGTGATGAAAACTATCCTACCCTGCACTGTGGTAGACAATGCCTTCTCACCATCCATACCTCTTGGCAGGTCCTACAGAACTCCAAAAGTTGGTCTTCATATAATGAAGGATCTATGGTGAGGGCAGTTAGATAGTTGGATTAAGCAAAGAAGCGACAAACATCTGAGAAACTAGGATCTTTCTTAGATGTTAATAGAGCAACCTGATTATGCTGCCTGTGGAACTGCATGGAGAAATTGGGTTGGTATCGTGAACCAGGGTTGGCCATTTTTTAGTAGCATTGTGATGAAAAAAGGTAAGAACAAAGGCGGTTTATGGGTTAATTTAGGTTAGGAACTTTTGAAGATGAAGAAGAAAGTGAAAGAGGGGGAACCGTTAAAGGTATATTTATATGAACTGGATTTGAGCAAAGTTAATACAAAAGGATAAACTATGAAATCCAGATGTCGGTCCGACCTCTGAACAAGCACCCAAAAAGTTAGTTTTATTGGAAGTCGAAAATCTTCCGAAATGTAATTTGTATTCGGAAATTTTGATAAAAGCTTCCAAAGCCAATTTGACTTTGGAAGATATTCCTTAGCTGAATGAAAACTTGCTTCGAAAGAAAAATAAGTATTTTTACTTCAGAGATAATTTGATGTCTGAAGAGATTAAACCTAAGAACTTTTATTCTTAAGAGAGAAAATCTTCCAAGACTTAATTGCTTTTGGAAGAAAATTGTCCTTAAAAACATAATATTTAAGCTTCGGAAGATATATCAGAATTTCTTCCGAAGGTAAATGTCTTATAAGTAGTAATTAGATTTGAAGAGATAATGTTTTTCCGAAGACAACTTAATGTCATCTAAGAGAAAATATATATTAACATTTTTATAATTCTAAGGAATATGATTATAAAAGTTCTCTTCCAAGGTAAACTGAGCTTATGTAGGTGATAAAATAGACAACTTAGAACACACATATTTAAAAATAATTTTCAGTTTAGTTTAAAAAAATCTACCCAAAATTAATCATTCTAATAGCTGATACAAGATACTTAAATCTTTGCTAATCAAAAGATTTTATGAACAAATTAGCATATTGTTCATTTGTGTTAACTTTGACTAGTTTTATCAACCCTTTTTCAAAATTATCTCTAATCAAATGATACCTGATGTTGATGTCTTTTGTCCTTGATTGCTACATAGGATTCTCTTTGATAGAGATAGAACTGTTGTTGTATATATGGATGGGAGTCTCTTTGAAGTTGTATCCATAGTCCAATATCTGATTCTGAATACAAAGCACTTGAGCACAGCATCTTGCAGCAGCAATGTATTCAGCTTTAGCAGTTGATGCAGACACACAACATTGTTTCTTGCATTCCCAAGAGACTATACATCCACCAAGGAATTGATGTCCCCTAGATGTTGCCTTTACATTCATATTACAGCCACCATATTCACTATTTGTATAAGCATACAGATTGAAGTTAAAATTTTTAGATACCAAAGGCCTAGTTTTGGAGCACCTTTGAGATATCTGAGAATTCTATTGACAGCAACCAGGTGTGATATATTAGGGTTGGCTTGATATCTGGCACAAATACATGTTGCAAACATGATATCAGGCCTACTACCTGTGAGGTACATACGAGACCCAATCATAGCCCTGTATAGATGTTCATCAACACACTCCCCCACAAGATCAGGTCCTAGGGAGCAGTTCCTGCTATAGGTGTCTTAAAAACCTTACATTTAGTCAAGTTGAATCTGGTTAGTATGTCTTGTACATACTTTGACTTGTTTATAAAGATTCCATTGTCAACCTTCTTCACTTGAATTCCTAGAAAGAAATTAAGTTCCCCCATGGCACTCATTTCAAATCTATTATTCATCAGATTCTTAAAGTATTTACAGAGCTTTGAATTAGGTGACCCAAAAATAATGTCATCTACATAAACTTGAACCAGCATCAAGTCATTCCATGTTCCTTTAATGAAGAGTGTTCCATCCATAGTACCCCTATTGTAGCCATGCTGACAGAGGTACTAAGATCGTGTCTCATACCACTTCCTTGGAGGTTGGTAAAGCCCATAAAGAGCTTCATCAAGCTTGAAGACATAATCAGGATGATCTTGGTCTGCAAAGCCACGTGGTTGTTTGACATACACTTCCTCATCAATCACCCCATATAAGAAAGGACACTTGACATTAAGTTAGTAGATATTGAAATCCTTGGATGTAGCAAAACCAAGAAATATTCTAGCAACTTCAAGTCTTGTCACAAGAGCAAAAACATCTGTGTAGTCAATCGCCTCTTCTTATGTGTATCCTTGAACAACTGGTTTAGCCTTGTTCTTGATGACAAGTCCTCTATCATCCTTCTTGTTCCTAAACACCCATTTGGTACCTATTGTGGTCTTCCCTTAAGGAAGAGGACATAGGTTCCAAACCGTTTGCCTTTTGAATTGAAACCGCTCCTCCTGCATTGCTTCAACCCAACTTCCATCCTTCAAAGCTTCATCAACTTTCTTGGGCTCAATCTGGGACAAGAAACAAGACTATAGACAAACATTTTTGTCATGGTTTTGTCCTCTTGTTCTCACCCCTGTCTAAACACGTAACACCCGAAAATTTATTATCAAGAGAAAAGAATAAAGAAAGAAAGGAGAATTTTCATAAGTGGAGGGGCTAAAGTGTACAAAAAGACAAAACTTTATTATTTTATGTTTAAGAGAGTATGGCCGCCCATACATCACTTCTCCATACTACTTTCGACTTCAAAAAGAAGAAAGAAGAAAGAAGAAGAAGAAGTTTCATCGGTTTCTAGAGAGAGAAGTTGTGAATTCGCAAGGTGAGTGTTTTTCATGCGTTTTTGTTTAGTTTCAGTTGAGTTTTCTGCTTTGGGACCGATTCTTACGTGTTTGTGTGTGTTCGGTTGTGTATTTTGGTGTGTTTAGGTGTTAAACTCCTTGTGCTCTTGGATTTGAAGGAGTTTTGCTCGAAGGCTGCAACATGTGAGTTCTAGATCCCCTTTTTACTTGGTTTCTACTTGTTTGGGGCTGATATGTATATTGCAAAGATGTTTCTAAACACAGTTATGTGTTTCTATGATTCTAAGCTGATAATGGGTGTTCCATGTATGAACCTGACTGATCTACACTACGTAATGTTTAAAGATGTTCTTTGGGACTAGAAATCATCTAGGCTGGACATAAGTGTTTAAGCCATCATCCGCTACGGACAATACATGTCTGTTGCAGGCACTTAAAATATGCATGCAGGTCCACTATGACCGTTAGTCATCCGCTGTGGACCCAGACACTCATGCAAGTCCGTTGTGGGCATTGGTTGTCCGCCACGGATAGTTAAGCATTCATGCACGTTTGCTGTGGAAACTTTAAGTGTTCAACTCATCCACTATAATGCCTTAGTATACCCTATTCGTTCGCTGTAGACATGGTATGTTCATTGTGGACACTTAGAGATTTTTATGTTCTCCGCTGTGGACTTTAGCTGTTCGCTATGGACTTTAATCATCCGCTGTGAACCCTTAACCATCCGCTATGACACACTTAGTGTTTTACTCATCCACTGTGGACTTTGGCTGTCCACTGTGGACACTAAGTATTTTTTAAGATATCCGTTGTATACCTTGTTCATGCGCTGTAGACACTTAGGATTTTACTAAAATTTGGGAAGTAGAATTTAGTATTAAGTCCTGATGTGCTATGGTGGTTTATGCCTGTTGATGATATGTATGCTTGTGGACTGTTGTTGATGCTCCATATTATGTATTATGACGTGACTTTGAGTGGTGTGTTAATGATCTTATACGTAAGGTATTATCATCAAGAAGCAAAAGATTAATGATAATGAAAAGTGGAACATAACGAATGAATGAAAGTCTTGCAAGCAAATTAAATGAGTATCACAAATCGTTGAAGAGTGATTAGCTCAACTGTGTGCGATGTAGCGTGCGATCTTGACTAACCCATGAGGGTACACATAGGGGTCAGTCTTTGTTACTGATCCATACGTACGAAACGGGATCCTTGTTGCTTAACCCCAAGACTGAGGTGGCTTCGTGCCTAACGATGGGGCATAGCTTATGACAGAATCAAGATAGAAGTGAAAGATAATGAAAAAATGCAAAACGAACGAATATGTGCGATAATGGAAGATAATAATGATATTATCTTGATGTATATATGATGAATGACCATGTACGAAAGTAAAGAAAATGTTTTGAACGAAAGAAAAGTATTTTATTTATAAAACTAGAACTCACTCAGCGACGCTGATTTTTTATATGCATGTCAGTTGGCAGGTGATAGGGTTGCTGAGGATGGCACAAGGTTCGGCAAATAAAGACTGGCATCCATCTATTACAGAAATAATGTTTTTGTCTTGTAATGCAACTAAAACATCATTTTGTAACTTAATTAACGATGTATTAGTTGGCAAAAGTAATTATAAGTGCATGAAATGGTTTTTGTTAAGTTATTCCGCTGCAATGTTTATTATTTTAATGAATCTTAATGCGTTTTAAATATTATGTGCGATGAATCTCCAACTGTAAGCGTCCTAGAAACGGGGCTTTAAAAGTTGGTATCAGAGCCAAAGTTTAAGATAAATGGGTATATTGTTTTCAAAGGCTAAACTTAAACTGAGAATGGGACCAAACAGAGGGATGCCAACCCAAGTAGCTATGTGCCATTAGGTAATTTATTTTCTTAAATGATAACCGATGTTATGTGCCATGCTATCTGATTTATGTTCCCTTAGTAGATTTGGATACTGATGTAGTCAGTATAGGAAATGCATGGGGGATGAAGAGTAAAGTAAGTGGCTAATCACATCTGGCCAGTGTAATTAGAGACTTACTATGCTTGACATGAACTGAGCTATTACCTTGAGTGATCATATTAAGTGTTTGTGTTAAAGTCAAAACAAGTGTATCTTCCGAAGCTTAAAATAGGCTTGCGTAGATGTTGAAGTCTTTCATAGGGAATAGTCTTCCATAGATTATGTTTGCTGCCGAAGGGTTAGTTTGCTATGAAAGAGTTAATTGTGTTAGAGTTTACTTTGGAAATTTTCCTAAGGATACTTCTTGCTTCGGAAGAAATAGTTTAGGGCCTTATTGTAAATTCTCAATTAGTTGTTGAGTGTGTAATTTGACCGTTGGAATTAGTTGGTCATTTAGTGCTATAAGTAGGGATTGCAAGAAGCCGAGAGCCGAAAGTTCTAGGGCAAAGAAGGGGAACGAGAATGATGGGCAGAAAGCAAAAGCTAGAGCATTCACGATGACCCAGGAGGAGGCCAGGGTCGACCTTGATGTCGTGTCGGGTACGTTTGTAGTAAACCAAACATGATTCGATTATAGTGCTAGTAGGAGTTTCATTTCTACTTCTTTCTGTGTTAAGTTGTATGTTAGAAGTAGAAGCATTGATGAGCCCTTCGATGTAGAAACTGCCATTGGTAAGTCTACCATGATATCTGATCTGATAGAGGGTTGTGACATAGAATTGGAAGCTCATAGGTTTCGTACTAGACTATTTGTGATGACCTTAGGCCGATTTGATGTGGTTCTAGGGATGGATTGGTTAGCAGCCTATGAGGCAAATATTGTGTGTTGCAAGAAGATGATCCGACTGACAGCGCCTGATGGGAGTTCGGTGACGATCTACGGTGATCGAGTTACTATGGTTCCGAACGTGATTTCAATGGCGGTGGCAGAGAAATGCATGAAACGTGGATGTAGTGCCTACCTGGCTTACGTGAAAGATGTGGATGCGTCAGTACTACAATTGTCCGACGTACCAGTTGTGTGTGACTTCCCGGACGTGTTCCCAAATAATTTACCAGGTGTGCCACCAGACCGTGAGATCGAGTTCCAAATCGACTTGATACCTGGTGCTCAACCTATTCCCAGGGTACTGTATCAATTAGCTCCATCTGAGATGAAGGAATGATGGTTCAGTTACAAGAGCTGCTAGACAAAGGGTTCCTTTGATCGAGTATCTCTCCATGGGGTGCTCCGGTCTTGTTCGTGAAGAGGAAAGACGGTAGTATGAGAATGTGCATTGACTACCGTGAGCTGAAAAAGTTGACGGTGAAAAATTGGTATCCATTACCAAGGATTGATGACTTGTTTGATCAGCTCCAAGGTGCCACTTGGTTTTTGAGAATAGACCTTCGATCTAGCTACCATCAACTGAAGGTGAAGGAGCAAGATATCCCTAAGATAGCTTTTCGTACACATTATGGACACTACGAGTTTCTCGTTATGTCTTTTGGTCTAACTAGCGCACCAGCTGCCTTTATGGATCTGATAAAATGGGTGTGTCAGCTGATGTTGGATAAATCAGTGATTGTGTTTATTGATGATATCAAGATTTTTTCAAGGAGCGAGGAGGAACATGCCGATCAATTTCGTGAGGTATTGGAGACGCTTAGAAGGGAGAAGTTGTATGCCAAGTTCTCCAAGTGCGCTTTCTGGTTGTGCGAAGTTCAGTTTTTTGGTCATATGGTAAATTCTAAAGGGATTAAGGTAGACCTAGCAAAAGTGGAGGCAGTGATGCAATGGAAGTCTATGAAGACGCCATCCGAGATCCGTAGTTTCCTGGGTTAGGCGGGTTATTACAGGAGATTTATCCAAGACTTCTCGAAGATAGCTTCCCCGTTGACTAAGTTGACCCGCAAGGATGTAAAGGTCGTATGGGGTCAAGAGAATGTGAAAGCTTTCAAGGAATTGAAGATGAGATTGACTCAAGCTCCTGTCTTGACGTTACCCGAAGGAAGCGAAGACTTGGTTGTCTGTTCGGATGATTCTTATTTAGGATTGGGTTGTGTGTTGATGCAACGAGGGAGGTTTATAGCCTATGCGTCCCAACAGTTGAAGATTCACGAGACTAATTACCCTACTTACAATTTGGAGATGGCGGTTGTGGGCTTCATGTTGAAGATTTGGAGGCACTACTTGTACAGGACAAAGTGGACCATCTTCACAGACCACAAGAGCTTGAAGTACTTCTTCGAGCAAAAGGACCTGAATATGAGGCAAAGGAGATGGTTGGAGCATATAAAGAACTACTATTATGAGATCCATTACCATCCGGGCAAGGCCAACATAGTAGCGGATGCCCTTAATCGAAAGGAGAGACCCAAGCCAATCCGGGTGAAAGCTTACCAGTTGGTGATGACCTCCGATGTAATGACACATGTCGAAGAGTTTCAGGATGAGGCATTGAAAGAAGATCGTCTTAACTCCGAAGGGATGAGAGGTCTAGTCGCGGAGCTAGGTGAACATACTCATAGAGTTAGAACCCGCTTCGGGCGGATGTGGATCCCTCATTATGGAGACCTACGGGGGCGAATCATGGATGAAGCTCATAAGAGTCGCTACTCCATTCATCCCAGTGCTAGCAAGATGTATCATGATATGAAGAAAGATTATTGGTGGCCGGGTATGAATCGTGATGTGGCAAAATATGTAAGTACCTTACTTGCTTGCAAGTGAAGGTGGAGCATCAAAAGCCATATGGGAAGATCCAACCTTAGGATATACCCGAGTGGAAATGAGAGCATATTACCATGGACTTCATTATGAAGTTACCACGTACGGCAAGGGATACGATGCTATATGGGTGATCGTTGACCATTTGATGAAGAGTGAGCACTTTCTACTGATCCGTGAGACAAATACATCTGAGTGGTTGGCGGACCTGTTTATCAAAGAGACTGTAACTCATCATGGTGTGCCGGTGTCTATCGTGTTTGACCGTGATACTCGGTTCACATCAAAGTTTTAAAAGAGATTTCATGATGCGATGAGGATGAGGTTACATATTAGCACGACTTACCATCCTTAGACAGATGGTCAATCAGAAAGAACCATTCAGACGCTGGAAGATATTCTCAGAGCATGCGTCATTGATTTTGGAGGATGTTGGGATGAACACTTACCGTTAGCTGAATTCTCATACAACAACAATTATCATTCCACTATTATTATACCACCATATGAGATGCTATACGGTAGGAAGTGTAGGACGCCCGTATGTTGGGGTGCCATTGGACAGAAGGAGTTGGGGAGCGTTGAAGAGATCGAGGCTAGGACTGAAAAGCTGGAGAAGATTAAGGCCTTTATGAAGGAGGCAAAAGATAGGCAAAAGTCGTATAAGAGGCGTAGAGCGATTGAACTCAAGGTGGGTGATAAAGTTATGCTAAAGGTTTCACCTTGGAAGGGAATCATTCGGTTCAGAAAGTGGGGTAAGCTGAGCCTGAGGTATATAGGACCCTTCCGAATCATTGCTTGAGTAGGAGAGGTAGCCTACAAGTTAGGGTTACCCGATGAGTTAAGTGGGATTCATCCAACATTCTATGTATCTCATTTGAGAAAGTGTTTAGCTGATAAAGATATGATTGTACTGCTGGGGGACATTGAATTGGATGAGCAGCTCAATTATGTAGAGCAACCAGTGGTAATCATTCAACGCAAAGAGAGGAGATTATAGAATAAGGTGGTACCACTGGTCCGAGTACAAAACTTTATTATTTTATGTTTAAAAGAGTATGGCCGTATAGTAAGAGAGGAGAATTTACATAAGTGGAGGGGCTAAAGTGTACAAAAGGACAAAAATTTATTATTTTATGTTTAAAAGAGTATGGCCGCCCATACATCGCTTCTCTATACTACTTTCGGCTGCGAAAAGAACAAAGAAGCCGAAGTTTCATCGGTTTCTAGAGAGAGAAGCTGTCAATTTGCAAGGTGAGTGTTTTTCATGCGATTTTGTTCGGTTTCAACTGAGTTCGAGACCGATTCTTATGTGTTTGTGTGTTCAGTTGTGTGTTTTGGTGTTAGAACTCCTTGTGCTCTTTGGTTTGAATGAGTTTTGCTTAAAGGCTGCAGCAGGTGAGTTCTAGATCCCCTTTTTACTTGGTTTCTACTTGTTTGGGGCTGATATGTATATTGCAAACACGTTTCTAAACAAAATTATGTGTTTCTATGATTCTGAGCTGATAATGGGTGTTCCATGTATGAACCTGATAGATCTACACTAAGTAACGTTTAAATATGTTGTTTGGGACTAGAAATCATCTAGGCTGGGCATAAGTGTTTAAGACATCATCTGCTACGGACAATACATGTCCGTTGTAGACACTTAATGGAAGAAAATAATGATATTATCTTGACGTATATATGATGAATGACCATGTACGAAAGTAAAGAAAATGTTTTGAACAAAAGAAAAGTATTTTATTTAAAAACTAGAACTCACTCAGCAATGCTGACTTTATATATGCATGTCAGTTGGCAGGTGATAGGGTTGCTGAGGATGGCACGAGGTTGGAGCTACTCGGCAAATAAAGACTGACATCCATCTATTGCAGAAATAATATTTTTTCTTGTTATGCAACTAAAACATCATTTTGTAACTTCAACAACGATGTATTAGTGGCCAAAAGTAATTATTAATGTATGAAATGGTTTTTGTTAAGTTATCCTGCTGCAATGTTTTATTATTTTAATGAATCTTAATGTGTTTTAAATATTATGTGCGATGAATATCCAACTATAAGCGTCCCAGAAACGGGGCCTTACACAACATCTCCAATGATATTTGTCATGGTGCTGATAGGATTTCCATCTATAGGGTTTGTAACCACTGGAGCTTGAGTAGTTTTCTTTCTTGGTCTTCTCCACTCAAATCTTAGGTCAGGATCTCCTGTTGATAAGTTACTTGTAGATCCTAAAACTTCTTCACAAGATTTGTTAAAACAGTTGGTAATTAAATCAAGATCAAATAGCCAATCAAGATTAGAACCTTTCACACTAGGAGTGTGCTCAATGAAGGTCACATTGGCTGGCTCCTCAACTACTCTTGTTCTGAGATTATGAACTCTATAAGCCTTAGCTTGGGAAGAGTATACAATGAAGTGTCCATCATCTGATTTCTTAGCAAATTTCGCTACTTGATCATTTGGCTTCGGAAGATTTTACAATTAGCATAATTCACTGAGTTGTATAAAATCTTCCGAACTAACTTCCTTGTACTTCATGCATGCATGCTGAGAGCTCTTTGGTTGCATAAGCCTCTAAGTGTAGTCCTTACATAATCCCAATTTACTTTGGAAGAAAGTTTTCAAAATGATATTCCTTATATTTCTAAAAAATTTGAGTTATATTTTCTCTCGGAATACATTAAGTTGTTTTTGGAATAACATTATGTATTCAATCTAATAACTACTTCTAAGACATTTACCTTCAGCAGAAATTTTGATATATCTTCCAAATCTTAAATATGCTTCCAAGTACTTATATGTTTTGAAGGACAATTTTCTTCCGAAAGCAATTAAGCCTCGAAAGCTTTGTCCACTTTGAATAAAACTTCTCAGATTCAAGATCTTCCAAAACCAAATATATCTCTGAAGTAAAAATGCTCTAATTAATTTTCTTCCAAATCAAATTTTTATCAAGCTAAGTAAGATCTTCCAAAGTCAATTTGGCTTAGGAAGTTTTCTCAAAAACTTCCGAATACAAATTACCTTAGGAAGATTTTCAACATCCCAGAAAACTACCTTTTGGGCACTTTTGTAGAGGTGGGACCGACATCCGGATTTCAAAGATATCGTTTTGCATTAACTTTGTCTCAAATCCAATTCATAAAAATATACCTTTAACGGTTTCTCCTTTTTCACTTTTTTATTCATCTGCAAAAGTTCATAACCTAAATTCATCTACAAACCACCTTTGTTTTTATCTTTCTTCACTTCAAAGCAACTCTAAAATGGCCAACCCTGATCCCTGAAATCAACCTGATTTTTCCATGCAGTTACACAGGCAACACAACCAAGTTGCTTTGTTAACCTCTGAGAAAGATCAAGGTTTCTCAGATGCCTGCCATTCTTTGTTCAATAAGCATATTACTTGAAATGGTTGAAGGGGCCAAGTTCAGGTGCTTTTAATTTTTTTATACAAATTTACTTGCAAACTTGGACTCCTTAGAGTATTACATGTTCCCAAGATATGTTCAACACAGTGTTAACTGTGAACTAGGCTCATAGTTAAAGGGAACAAGTAACAATCTTAAACTAGGAAAAATGAAACCCAATATCTTCAATACAATGAGAAAGTCCACTATGGGCTTTTCGGGGGTAGAAACATCCCTAGTCCCAAAAATTTTATACCTCATTGATCAAGGTGACAACTTGGTAACACAAGCCAATATTGAACCCACACCTTTTACATCCGCACAACCCACACATACACAAATCACCCTCATCTATCGTAGGACCCATTAAGGGTGGTCAATACAATCAGTCTCAAGTGTTAGAACACTTAATAGATCAAATAGGGAACCGGATTTATATAGAGGACGCTAAGAACACAAGTAAGTAATGAGACAGAACAAAAGAACAAGAAAAAGATAGGTATAGTTTTCCAGAATGCTGTATATTGCTCTCAAGTTTCTATTACAAGTGTAACAAAGCATAAGATAAAATACAAGAACCTGAGATACTTTATACTACATCCTACAACCGGCTATACTTTGAAAGCCAAATGGAAACACTAATTTAGACCACAAGATCAATGTACAGTCAAAAGGCAGATTCCCTTTTGACTTGTGACTATGGCATGCCATAGCTCACATCCTAATATACTACAAAAAGGATAAAAGGTGCAAAGTAGAATACATACTCTAAACCGTAATCTACAGTTCCAAAAGCATGGACCTTTTCACCAACTTATACAAGTTGGTGAGTCTTCTGAGTTGGAGCAGGAAGTGGGTCAGCTTTATGCAAAAGTTGATCAGAGAAAACATGTTTTCTCTGTCTTCGAAAGAAATCAGTCTTCACTTCACTGGCCTTGAAAGACTTTGTCTTTGAAGCTTCATAAGACTTCATCTTTGGCTTCAGAAGATTTGGTCTTTGGCTTCGGAAGATTTTACACTTAGAATAATTTTCTATGAAGAATGTAAAATTTACGAAGTAACTTTTACCTTGTACATCAGTGCATGTATGCTGGAAGCTCTTTGGTTACTTTGGTTGCATCAGCCTTTCTAATATAACCTTACAAACTCCCCCTAGGATGATGCTACCAAAACAGAGAAGGTTATTCAAATATTGACAGTCCTCGTTAGGATCAAGACCATTCCCTTCTTTATGAATTGATTAGGATCTCTCAGATTCTCATAATACCTTCTCATGTCAGAGAGATCATGTAGAAGTAGATCAAGCATGTCTTGCCAGAAATAGACATCTTGACCTCCTTGATCTTTAATGACATACCACCTGTCTGGATTTGCAGCAAAAGTCCAGTACATGACGGGTCTTCTAGCTGCAAGAGGTTGTGCTTGAGTTGGAGTTGGTTAAGAAGCCTCCTTTTGCACTTCCATAGGATGCTCTGACTCATCCTGAGGTGTGGAGGTGGATACCTTTGACTTCTTCTTTTTCTTAGAAACACTTTTCATGGCCATCCCTTTCTTCCTCTTTGAATTCTTTAACTGAGAAGACTAGTCTTTAGTACCAGGTTGTTCTGTTGTGTCATTCTCAGTTGGGTCCTCTTCCCTCACAGGTTTAGAAGGAGAGGGAGCAGGACCCTATTATGAATTAGAAGATGAAGTTGGCTGAGATGCAGCTCTAGGTCCAGGTTGTGTTGTCTCAGTGGGTTTAATCTTGACATCAACTTCAAGGGGAGCTTGACTTTATGGATTATGCTAGTCAACAAGCTATCCATTTTAATCTTCTGCTTGATCACTCTGATGTGCTCATCCATAGTGGATAGAGACATTGGACCAAGCTTCCTTCTGGAGAATCCATACAGCTTCAAGAAGCTCATCATCCTCTGCCTATCAATAGACTTCTTTTGGCTATTTTGGATGATGGCTCTTGAATCTGCAGCTTCTTCCCTCATCTTTCTCTTAGTAGCATTTTGTTCTTTAATAACTTGTTGTTCCAGCTGTTTAAGATACTCGAATTCAATATGCTCATATGATAAGGGAAGAAGTGCATATGCCTGATAGAGACCTGTGGCACTCGGGTAGTTGATCATATTTTGTCTACCAACTTCTTTGTCTACTTGAGGTTGTTCGGTTGCCACAGCCTCTGTCTCAGGGCTTTCTTGAACTGAGGATAGGGTAGGTGCATGTTTGTAAAGCCTTTTCTGCATTCTTTCTTCTGTAATCTTGAGGAGCAACTCTGCATCCTCCGTATCCTTCCTCTCCTTTAACAGCTCTATGTATGCCAGTTCATTATGTTCCTCTATGGGAACAGAGATGAGTTTATCTACATTGTAGTTCCTGGTCCCCAAGTAGTTTACCCTGGCCGCCCTCAACGCATCATAATGAGTGTTTGGCCTGTGGGCAGCCCTGATAGCAGCTTCCATGAAGCCTAGGACCCACTAGAATTCTCTCCCCTTAGCTTCCTCTTCCTCTTTCTCTCATCCTCTTAAATCTCCTCAGCAGTCAGTTTCCTTTTCCCTTTGTCACTCACAAGTCTTAGTGACTCAGGGTGGAGATAGCTTTGGCCTTCATTGCTTGATTCAGCAGTCAAGCTCTGTCTAGATAGAGGCTGTGAGACACCTTCACCAGCTGGTGTCTCACTGAGGGTAATGAGTGCTGAAGAGGTTCATGTCGCAAGATTCACAGGCCCAGTAGAGTGCTGAAGAGGTTCCTGTCGCAAGATTCACAGGGTCAACTACTGGGCCTTCAGTAAAGGCTTCCCCGTCAAAGCTAATTTTAGTGTCCACCTCAATATTCAGTTGACCAATAGTTTTACCTGTTAGCCTCTGTCTATATAATCTGGATTTCAGCTTAAACTCTTCTAGCACCTTTTCTTGAATCATATCTGCTAACCTTGCAGCTTGCCTGTTTTGACTTGGCCTGGCAAGTGGAAGCTCAATCATATAAGTCCTCTCATAGAATCTCAGGTCAAAGAAGTTAAAGATTTTTTGTTGCCCCTAAGATCTAGATATTACCAGATCTCTTCTATCAGTGTCATACCTCTATCCCACAATTGTATTTTCAAAGTGATGAGATGGGGTAGGCATAGCTCTTGGTATATCCTCCTCAAACAGACTCTGTATGAGTGAGTCCACATTAATGTGGTTTTGAGGATACTTCTAAGTATGGATAATTTCAAGTGAGGGTGGTGAATCCTCAATGTCCATACTCTGTGAAGAACTCCTAGGTTCTATGGTTGCTTGGACTTTCTCCCCCTTTTTGGTAGCATCACCCTCTTGCATAGGTGAGTCGGGGGTTAAGTCTATCACATCCACATGTTCTTGTGTTCCTGGTTAAATCTCAGGTTGTTGATCATGGACCCTTCTTTGCAAGGTGGTCACTTGATATTCCAAGTGACTAAACTTGGAGCCTAAATAGGTGCATGTTTTGGTCAGTTTGTGCATCTTTAGTCTCATGTTCCTTCATCTTCATCATAAGAATCACTGGGGGATGAGAAAATAGGACCTAAGTCTTCTTCCTCATCACCAGTATGTTGTGTTTGGCTGTTGGATTTCCCCTGCACACTGATAGCTTCAGTTGAAGTGTCAATGGGATGGGTTTCCATGGTTGAGGTCTTAAAGATGTAATCACTTACTGAAGTGAGAGCCTCTTCCGTTTGGATCTCCTGAACAGGTTCAGGGAGATCCACCTCAGTAGTAGGTTGTTAATATGGGCTAGATATGGGAGAGGCAGGAGTACTCATCTCTCCTTGAGAAGGGGTGGAGAAGAGAGACTTATGATACTCACTGAATCTCATATCTTCATCATCATAGAATTCTAGATTGGGAATGGGTTGGTTTAGATCAAGAGTTTTGAGATGGTAACTGTCCCCTGAAGGTTGTTCATAAGAGTTTTGAGACTCTGAGTCAAGGCTTAAGGATGTTAGGGTTGTGAGCTCACCAATCTGAGCATGAGGAATCTCAGCACTGATCATTGGTGAGATGGGAGTGGTTTGCTCCTTAGGGGAAGTGGGAGCTCCAGTGTCCACTTCCTCCCGTAAGATGAGTAGCTTGTGAAGGGGTTTGTTTGGATTTTCTTTGGTAGGTGAAGGTTATTTGTGGCTGTGTGGGTTGTTGTGAAGTATAATGTGTGGGTTCAACACTAGCTGGTGCTGCTAGGTTGCCATATTGAGCAATGAGCTCTAACATTTTTGGGACAAGGGCTCTTTCTAACCTGAGAAGCCACAGTAGGCTTTCTTACTGTCTTAAAGATGTCAGACTTCATCTGTCCCAATTTTAGAATATTACATGTTCCCCTCAACTGTGAGCCTAGTTCACATGGAGGAAGTGCATGGAGGAGGTATTTCCATTGAGAGGAGGTATTTCCATTAAGAGGAGACCTTCTCTTTCATGAAGGTTCTAACTGAGAAGTCACCTTTATAGCCCAACTATCCAAAGAGCTGGTTAACAGCAGATTTGGGGAAGGACAATTCACCTTCTATATCATCCAGCTAAAGATGAGTGTTTATTGAGGCTGGAGTGATGAAGATTGTCCTCTCCTGCAATGTGGCAGACAGTGCCTTCTCCGTATCCATGGTGACCTCTTGGCATGTCCTCTAAAAGTCCAAAAGCTGATCCTCATAAAGTGGAAGATCTATGGTGAGGGAGGTGAAGTAGTTGGATAGAGTAAGAAAGCGGCAAACCTCTTAGAAACCTGGATCTTTCTCAGAGTACAAGAGAGCAACTTGATTATGTTGCATGTGAAGGTGCATGGAGAAATTGGGTTGGTTTCTATGGTTAAGGTTGGCAATTTGTGAGTATCTTTGTGAGGAAGAAAGGTAAGAACAAAGGCGGTTTGTGGGTGAATTGAGGTTAGAGAGATTTTCAGATGTAGAGGAAAGTGAAAGATGGGGAATTGTTGAAGATGTATATATATGAAATGGATTTGAGACAAAGTTAATGTAAAAGGATAAACATTGAAATCCGGATGCTGGTCCCACGTTTGAAAAGCGCTCAAAAAGGTTATTTTCTTGGAAGTCGAAAATCTTTCGAAGGTAATGTCTTCGGAAGTTTTATAAAAGCTTCCGGAAGATATTCCTGAGCTTTATGGAAATTTTGTTTCGGAAGAAAAACACTTAAGAGTATTTTTACCTCAGAGACATATTTGGTTTCGGAAAAGAATAAAACTAAGAAGTTTTACTCACAAAGGAACAAATCTTCTGAGGCTTAATTGCCTTCGGAAGAAAATTGTCCTTCAAAACACATATCAGTACTTACAAGCATTTTTTAAGTTTCAGAAGATATATCAGAATTTCTTCCAAAGGTAAATGTGTTATAAGTAGTTATTAGTTTTGAAGACATAATGTTCTTCCGAAGACAACTTAATGTCTTCTAAAAGAAAATATTTTTAAAATTTCAAAAATTTTAAGGAATATCATTTAAAAAGTTTTCTTCCAAAGTAAACTGGACTTATGTAGGTGATGATATAGACAACTTAGGACACACATATTTAAAAATAATCTTGAGTTTAGTTTAAGAAAATCTACTCAAGGTTAATCATTCCAAAAGGTGATAGAAGATACTTAAATCTCTGTTCACCAAAAGCCTTTGTAAACAGATCAGCATATTTTTCATTTGTGTTAACTATGACTAGTTTTATCAATCCTTTTTTAAAATTATCTCTAATCAAATTATACCTGATGTTGATTTGTTTTATCCTTAAGTGCTGTACAGGATTATCAGTGATATAGATAGCACTGTTGTTGTCTATGTAGATTGGT
This sequence comes from Flaveria floridana, assembly GCA_018326465.1. Lineage (NCBI taxonomy): Eukaryota > Viridiplantae > Streptophyta > Magnoliopsida > Asterales > Asteraceae > Flaveria > Flaveria floridana. The sequence goes on along the minus strand of BJCO01713168.1, from coordinate 13,948 downwards.
GTCTCCTTGAAGTTGAATCCATAGTCCAACATCTGACTCTGAACTTAAAGCACTTGAGCACAACAGCTAGCAGCAACAATGTATTCAGCTTTAACAGTTGATGAATACACATAGGATTATTTCTTACATTGCCATAAGACTATCCTTCCACCAAGGAATTGACATCCCCCAGATGTAGACTTTACAGTCATATTGCAGCCACTATAGTCACTATCTGTATAAGAACACATATTTAGTTTAGGAGCACCTTTGTATCTAAGAATCCTCTTGAGAACAACTAAGTGTGATATCTTGGGGTTGGCTTAATATCTTGCATAAAGGCTTATGGCAAACATGATATCAAGCTTACTGGCTATGAGGTACATAAGAGACCCAATCATAGCCCTGTAAAGATGTTCATCCATACACTCCCCCTTAAGATCAGGTCCAAGGGAGTGGTTTCTTGCTATGGGTGTCTTTGCAACTTTACATTCAGTCATGTTGAATCTTGTAAGTATGTCTTGTACATACTTTGACTGACTTATGAAGATGCCATTGTCCATTTGCTTCACTTGAATTCCTAGAAAGAAATTAAGTTTCCCCATGGCAATCATTTCAAATCTATTCTTCATCTGTTTCTCAAAGTCTTTGCAGAACTTTGGATTAGGTTACCTAAAGATAATGTAATCTACATAAACTTCAACCAACATCAAGTCATTCCCTGTTCCTTTGATGAATAGTGTTCCATCTATAGTATCTATCTTGTACCCATGCTGATAGAGATACTGAGATAATGTCTTATACCATTTCCTTGGAGCTTGGTGCAGCCCATAAAGAGCCTTATCAAGTTTATAGACATAATGAAGACGATCTAGGTCTGCCAAGCCAGGTGGTTGTTTGACTTACACCTCCTCATCAATCACCCCATATAGAAAAGCACACTTGACATCATATTGGTAGACCTTGAAATCCTTGGATGAAGCAAAAGCGAGGAATATCCTAACAGCTTCAAGTGTTGCCACTTGAGCAAAAACATTTGTGTATTTAATCCCCTCCTCTTATGTGTATCCTTGAACAACTAGTCTAGCCTTATTCTTTATGACAAGTACTCTAACATCCTTCTTATTCCTAAATACCCATTTGGTACCTATGGTGGTCTTCCCTTAAGGAAGAGGACATAAACTCCAAACCTTTTGTCTTTTGAATTGAAGCAGATCCTCCTGCGTTGCTTCAATCTAACTACCATCCTTCAAAGCTTCATCAACTTTCTTAGGCTCTATCTGGGACAAGAAACAAGAGTATAGACAAACATTTGTGTCATGGGTTTGTACTCTTGTTCTCACCTATGTGTCAACATCTCCCATGATATTTGTGATGGGGTGTGACTTGTAGATCCTAGGTTGAGAAATCACAGCAAGTTGATAGGACATATCTAAATTTGTGAAGTTTTGATCTAGAAATAGAGTGTCACCAACCATATCAACACACTTATCAAGAGAAGCTTGATCTAATGAGTGTTTGACATCATTGATGTTGTCTTTCATGGAGTGGTTGTCAGCATCAGGAAATTCATGATCACTATCACCACCTCCATTTCCTCCTACATTTGAAGCTCTTTTATTTGAGTTTCATGCCTCTGAGCTGGAATTTGTAGGCACCTCAGATGTAGCAACTGAATTTATCATGGTTGTGCTGATAGTAACTCCATCTACATGGTTAGTTACCACTGGAGCTGAATTGATTTTCTTGAATCAGGATCTCTTGTTGGTCTTCTCAGCTCAAATCTTGGATCAGGATCTCCTGCTGATAAGTTACCTGTAGATCCTGAAATATTATTACAAGATTTGTTAAAACAATTAGTAACTAAATTAAGATCAAACAACCAATCAGGACCAGAACCTTTCACACTAGGAGTGTGCTCATTAAAGGTCACATTGGCTGACTCCTCAACTACTCTACTTCTGAGGTTGTATACTCTATATTATGTCCATCATCTGATTTCTTTGCAAATTTGGGTTCTTGATCTTTGGTATTCAAGATAGTGCAAGGACATCCAAATGATCTAAGGAAATAAATGAAAGGTCTCCTTTTTTACCACAGTTCATAAAGAGTCTTACCATAAGTCTTACTACTAAAACTTTGTTCTGCACATAGAAGGCCGTGTTGATTGCCCATGCCCAAAAGTTGGTGGGCAGTTTAACGTCAGCTAATATGATTCTTGCAGCTTCAATAAGTGTCTATTTCTCCTCTCAGTAACACCATTTTGCTGAGCAGTCCTAGAGCACTTTATTGTCTTGTAATACCCTTTTCATCATAAAATGTGTCCAGTATTTGGTTCTTGAATTCAGTTCCTTGATCATATCTTATGGTTTTGACCTTATGATCATATTGATTCTCAATTTCCAGAATTAGGTTCTTCAAGATCTCAAGAGTTTCATCCTTAATTCTAAGGAAGAAGACCCAAGTGAATCTTGTGAAATCATTTATGATCACCAAACAGTATATTGTTCTTCCTAGACCCATTACACTAGTGGGGCCAAAGAGATCCATGTGTAATAAGTGTAGGGATGTAGTGATGAAGTTCTTTTCCTTTGGTTTGTGAGACACCTTATGTTGCTTCCATTTCAGGCATGCAACACAATGGTCATCAATTGTAACCTGTTTCTTTGGCATTAATTTATTCATATTTTTAAAGTTTACATGGCACATTCTTTTATGCCAAAGAAAAGACTCATCATTATTTGCTTTAGATAAAAAGCAAGAAACTTCTCATAAGGGGATGTTTGCTACAAATCCATCTTGTACATGTTCCCTTTCCTAGGGGCACTGAGTAGAATATGCTATTGAGGACTAACCACCCCGTGCTTGAGAACAATGCACTCATGCTCAGTGAAGAGTATGTTGTGTCTCTAATCACAAAATTAGGATGCACTCAATAGATTGTACCCAAGCTCCTTGACAAAGTTTAGCATTTCAATACTGAGCTTACCATTTATGACCCTGCCCCTTCCAGTAATGTAACCACCTACATCTCCTCTAAAAGCAACTGGCCCTCCATAAATTTTCTCAAAGTTTTGAAGCAAAGAGAAATTGCCTGTCATGTGCCTAGTACAGCCACTATTAATGATCCATACATTACTGCTAGTCTTTAGATGTTCCTGTACAAAAAAAGAGACGGTTAGTTAAATTCGTAAACCAAGAATTATTGGTCTTGGGCTTGTCAAAGTGAGCTGAAGACAATACAACAGTGATTGATCCTATGTTCAGGCTTATAGGATCATTTGCAGTTGTTGATGAAGAACTTTCAGTCACATAGTCTTCCTTTATCTTTCACATCATCTTTGGAAGATTCCATTTGACCTTCAACACTTCGGAAGTTTTGATGTCTTTGGAAGTTTTGGAGACTATACCTTCGGAAGATCTTGCCTTCACTGCAGCAAGCTTCAGTACTTTGGAAGTATTCCTTTCTTCCGAGACCAAATTTTCTTCCGAAGGCAAGTTTTCACTTGTCTTCTTTTTCACCTTAGAGCTTTCGATAGAAAACGGATTTTCCTTCCGAAGCTGTCTTCTTCTTCTTTTTCTCAGAAGTCTTCTTCTTAGTCTTTTGGATAGTACTTTTGGGATTGTAGATGCAATCCTTGGCAAAATGAGAAGTTCTACCACACATGATGCAGTTAACTGGCTTCCTTCTAAGAGTCTTCTTTTGAGTAGAAGGTTGAGTTTGATCACTTTCCACTTCCATTTTCATATTCTCAGATGATGCAGCACCCTTCTTAGGGTGAGGCCTACTCTTAGAACTGGATGGTTCAGGCTGTATAGCAGTGGTGCACAGCTGATCAGCCTTCTTTTCTTCACAGTGATGAGTTCGACAAGAACTAGAAATCCTGGTACTAGACTCCATAGTTAAGTCTTCACCCTTCACCACTTCAAAACCTTCTTAGATAAAGACTTGTTTCTACTTGGAGTTGAAGGTGGCCTTGATCTCTTGAGCCTTCTTTGATCTTCTTCTGGTTGCTCTGATCAAGTTCTTCCTATTAGACTTTATCATCCCTGATTCTTTTCTCTCCTTTGGAGAATAGTGACCATTCTTAGGATGATCTTCTTCACTCATCTCAGTTCCATCCTTCACTATCTCCTCTTCATCCTCTTCTTGAAAGGGGTCTATGAGGATAAGCTCATCTAGACATGTTCCACACCTTGGAGATCTTACAGATAGTAGAGTGTGTGGAAGAGCTATCTCAGTAGATCCCAATCCCTGCTTATTCAGATAACAAACCTTTGCATGCAAGGATGAGGATATAATGTTCTTGAAGATCTCTTCTTCAAGAACACATTTTTCTGCCTTGGCTTTGCTAATCACAAGCTCAGCCTAGCATTTAGTTAACTTGGTGATGATATCTTTGATTTGAGTCCTGTAGTTGGTGTGTTCATGGTTAAGAGTTGAAATGGTTTTCTCTAGATCTTCTATTTTATGTTTATAATCATTTTAGTTCTTTTAAAATAGGCTTTTAAGATATTTAAGAACTCAAGGTCAGATCTCATCTTCAAGTTATAGGACTTGTATATGTTAACTTTAGCAATAAATCTAGGGGTACAAAGATGTTCCAATACCTTGGCTTCTTCATGATCAGTCATCAGTGCTTGGTTTGGATATGCATTTTTAACCTGGAAACTCCTATCATAGCCTCCTTGTTCAACAGCAACTGCAGCTTGCTGCTTGGGCTTCTTAGTGTGTGGAGCTTTATCAGTGTAGTTGGGTATGGGTTGTGCTTGGCCTCCATTTGTTCTTGGTGCCTTGCACTTCTAGCAAAGTGTCCCATTTGGTTACAGTTGTAACACTTCATCTTGCTTTTGTCCAGCCCATACTTTCCACCGATTGCATTGCTAGAAAACTTCCTGCCTGTCCTCTTGTAGATCTTCTTGGCTCTATGACTGAGAAGAGCCATGTGCTGAACAATCTCCATGTACATGGCTGAACTATCTCCATGTACTCTAGATCATCTGGATGGATACAATCAAAGTCTTCAGGAGTGAAGAGACAGTTATCACTGCTTTTATTAGTAGACACAAAGGCTCGAGAAGAGCTTGTCTCTTGGAATGGGCTTCCTTGGATGTAGCTCTCCCTTGGTGTCTCCAGGAAGGTGATTAAGGGACCCTTTTGTCAGTTTCTAGGGTAGTAGATGAGATGATGTTGTGGTTCTCTGCAATCCCTTTCAACAACATGAAAGGCTGAACTCTGCTGATTGTTAGAGTTTCCAGATGGATTTTTCATGTTCATCTCCATCTGATATCCACTGAGTATACCACACAATTCAGTGAGAGTATGGGTCTTGAGGTTTTCAGTCCTCTTAATAACCACACAATAGTGTGTCTATTGTATAGGAAGAGAGGACATGAACTTCCTTACAATCTCCCTGTTATCAAGAGTTACTCCAACATCCATTAGAGTATCCACACTATCAACATACCTTGAAGTATTGTTGAGTCATGGTTTCACATGTCTTGAAGGTGAAGTTCTCAAACTTCTGCTTTAAGAGCTCTTTCTTGTTCTCTTTTGCTTTATTAGACCTCTCATACATGAGCTTTAGTGCATCCTATATTTGTTAGCAGTTTTGCACTTCTTGAAGCCTCTGTAGATAGAGTTTGGAAGAGCAGTTTGGAGGTCGATCATGGCCCTGAAAACTTTGTACTACATCCTACAGCCAGCTATACTTTAAAAGGGCGTACCTGGTGCTGCAAAGAGCTCCCGCGTTCGCAGGGTCCAGGGAGGGTCCGTCCCATTTAAGGGAAGATGTACGCGGTCTTTCCCCCACATTTTTGTGGGGAGGCCGTTTCCACGAATCGAACCTGAGACCTTTGGTCTCTTAGGAACAGCTTCAACCGCTACGCCAAGGCCCGCCCTATACTTTAAAAGCCAGCTACAAACACTAATCTAGACAACAACATCAATGTATAGTCGAAAGATAGATTGCCTTTTGACTTGTGACTATGACAAACCATAGTTCATATCCTAGTATATTCAAAAAGGATAAAAGGACAAAAGTAGAAAGTTACAGACCAATGCCCATAATCTACAGTAGACAAAAGCATGGACCTTTTCACTAACTTATCTAAGTTGGTGAGTTTTCAGAGGTGGCAGTGGAAAGTAGTTTAGCTTTCTATCATAAGGTGATAAGAGAAAGCATGTCTTCTTAGTCTATGGAAGAATTTAGTCTTTGGCTTCGGAAGACTTTGTCTCTGAAGCTTCAGAAGACTTTATCTTTGGCTTTAGAAGATTTTGTAAATTGGCTTCGGAAGATTTTACACTTAGCTTATTTCCATTTAGTTGTGTAAAACTTCCAAAGTAACTCTACTATTCACATCATGCATGCATGCTGGGAGCTCTTTGGTTGCTTTGGTTGCATCAACCTTTAAGTGTAAACCTTACAAAGTCCATAAAAAAGAGGCTCTCACTTTTGAAAGTGATTACATCATTAATATCTCAACCATGGCATCCCAGCTCGTTGACACTTCTCTTGAATCTGTCATAGTGCATGGGAAATCCAGCGGCTAAGAACTCCATGGTGGTGATGAGAAAGAATACCTTGGTCCTATTCTCTCATCCCCCATGATTCTTCTGATGAAGATGAGGGGAGTGTGCAACTAAAGGTGTAAAAACTGTCAAGAACATGCACCTGTTTAGTTTCAAAGGTGAGTCACCTGGAATCTCTAGTGGCTATCCTACAATGAAGGGTCAATGATTAGCAACTTGAGATCACCGATCTTAAGGGAAAGTTAGCTGAGAGACCCCTCAGGAGAACTCAACAAGGCCTACAAGAACCTGTGGATGTGGTGGACCTAACCCTTAGCTCCCCTATGCAAGAGGTGATGCTACCAAAAAAGGGGGAGAAAGTCCTACTTACAATCACAGAACCTGAAAGTTCTTCTCAGAGTGTGGACATGAGGACTAACCACCCTCACTTACAGTTGTCCATACTCAACAACCTCCTCAGGTCCACATTAATGTGGACTCACTCATTCAAAGCTTGTTTGAGAAGGGTATACCAACGGCAATGTCTACCCCATCTCTCCTTGCTATAAATTAATAGTAGGATGGAGGTATGATGCTAAAAGGAGAGCCCTGGTAATCTTTAGGTCTCCGGGAAAACAAGAAATCTTAAACTTATACAACCTGAGATACTATGAGAGCACCTATCTAGTGACCTCCCACTTGCCAACCTAAGTCAAAGCAGGCAAGCTGCAAGGTTAGCTGATAGGATTCAAGACAGGGTGCTTGAAGAGTTCAAGAGGGGAACCAATTTATATAGACAGAGGCTAGAAAGCAAGAATGTTGGTTAACTGGATGTTGGGGTGGACCTTAATATTAGCTTAAAAGGGGTAAACTTGGCTGAAGGCCAGTAGTTGAGCCTGTGAATCTTGAGACAGGAACTGCTTTAGCACTTATTACCCTTAGTGAGGCACTAGCTGGTGAAGGTGTCTCACAACCACTCTCTGGCTAGAGCTCAAGTGTAGCACCAAGCAATGAAGGCCAAAGCTCTCTCCACCCTGAGTCACACAGGGGTATGAATGAAAAAGGGAAAAGTAATTGACCTCTAAGGAGATTAAGGAAGAGGGGAGAGAGAGAGAGAGAGGAAAAGGAAGATAAGGGGAGAGAGTTCAAGTGAGACCCCTGGCTTCATGGAAGCTACAATTAGGGCTGCCCGTAGGCCAAACACTCAAGATAATGAGTTAAGGGCAGGTAGATTGAACTATCTGGGGACAAGGCATTACAACAATAATGAACTTATCTCTCTTCTCTTAGAAGAACTGAATGAATTGACTGATAATGAGTTGTCAAAGGAGGGAAAGTAGGCTGAGGATGTAGAATTACTCCTCGAAATCAAGGAAGAAAATAGAAGGAAAAGACTCTACAAAGCTCTAACTCCCTCCCACTTCATGAAAGTCCTGAGCAAAGGCTGTGGTTACTTAGCAACAAACTTAGGTAGGTAGGGAACAAGACAGGAAAAACATGATAACCTAACTGAGTGCCACGGGTCTTTATTATGCAGCAGACCTCCTTCCCTTGTCATATAAATAGATTGAGTTTAAATACCTCAAGCAGCTTGAGCAACAAGTGCTAAAAGAGCAAAAAACTGCTATGAGAAAGATGAGGGAAGAGGCTGCAAAGTCAAGAGCCACCATAAGAGCAAATCTAAAGAAGTATGTTGATAGAGAAAAGATGGTGAGTTTCTTGAAGCTGTATGGATTCTCCAAAAGGAGACTTGGTCCAATGTCTCTATCCACCATGGATGAGCATATTAGAGTGATCATGCAGAAGATCAAAAGGGGTCAAGGTTGAACCATAAGAGACAACACAACTTGGACCTAGTGCTGCATCATAGCCAACTTCATCTTCTGATCCATAGCAGGGTTCTGATCCTTCTCCTTATGAACTTGTGAAGGAAAAGGACCAAACTGAGGAAGACAAACAAGAACAATATGGTACTGCAGGCCAGTCTCCTTAGTTAAAATACAGAAAGAGGTAAAGGATAGCCATCATAAGGGACAAGAAGAAGAAGAAAAATTCTAAGGCATCACCTCAGGATAGGTCAGAACATCCCGAGGGTGCTTAACAAGAGGCTGCTCAACAAAGTCCACTTATAGTAGAGCCTCTTTCTACTGAGAGACTCATCTTGTCTTGGATGTTTGCTACTAACCCATACAGATTGTATGTCACTAGAGATCAAGGAGGTCAAGACATGTACTTATGGAAAAATATTCTTGATCTCCCTCTACATGATCTCTATGCATGAGGAGATACTTCGAGAGTCTGAGGAATCCTGACCAATTGATGATAAAGGGAATAGTCTTGATTCTAATAAGGATGGTCAACAGATAAAGATCAAGACTCAAATGTCTCTTTAGTTTTGGTAGCATCATCCTAGGGGAGTTTGTAAGGATCATAGTTAGAGGCTGATGCAACCAAAGAACAACTCAAAGAACTCTCAGCATGCACATGTGAAGTACTAGGAAAGTAATTTGGAAGATTTGATATAACTCAGTGAATTATGCTAAGCATTAAACTTTTGAATCCAAAAGACCAAATCTTCTAAAGTCCAAGATGAATTCTTTTGAAGCTTCAAAGACAAAGTCTTCCGAAGCCAAAGACTGATTTCTTCCAAAGATAGAGAAGACATGCTATTTCTGAATCACCTTTTGACAAAAGCTGATCAACTTTCCGCTGCCACTTCTGAAGATTCACCAACTTATATGAGTTGGTGAAAAGTCCTTACTTTTGTCAAACTGTAGATTAAGGTCTCTTGTCTGTAACTTTCTACTCTTATACTTTTATCCTTTTTGTAATACATTAGGATGTGAGCTATGGCATGTTATAGTCACTAGTCAAAAGACAATCTCCCTTTTGACTCTACATTGATCTTGTTGTCTAAATTAGTGTTTCCAACTGGCCTTCAAAGTATGGTCGGCTGTAGGATGTAGTATAAACTGTCTCAAGTACTTGTATCTTAAGATAAGCTTTGTAACACTAGTAAGAACTTGAAAGCAATATACATCATTTTTGAAAACCATATTTGAGTGTTTTTGTTATTGTTCTTTTTACTTATGTTCATAGTTTCATCCTAATCGGGTCCTTATTTGATCTGCTAAGTGTCCTAAGTCTCTCCACCTTGTGAAACTATTGTATTGACCCCCTTCAACGTTCCTGCAACTAAGTATCAAATATTATGAAGCCAAAAGACCAATTCTTCTAAAGCCAAAGATGAAGTCTTTTGAAGCTTCAATGCAAAGTCTTTCGAAGCTAAGAGACTGATTTCTTCCCAAGACAGTGAAGACATTCTTTCTCTGCCAACTCTGAGGACTCACCAACATATACAAGTTGGTGAAAAGTTCATATTTTTGTCAACTGTAGATTATGGTCTTACAGTCTGTAACTTTCTACCTTTGTAATTTTATCCTTTTTGTAATAGATACGGATGTGAGCTATGGCATGTTATAGTCACTAGTCATAAGGCAATCTGGCTTTTGACTTTACATTGATCTTGTTGTCTAGATTAGTATTCCAGCTGGCCTTCAAAGTATGGCTGGCTGTAGGATGTAGTATAAATTATCTCAAGTACTAGTTATTAGAACCAAGCTTTGCAACATTTGTAAAAGCACTTGAGAGCAATATACGCCATCCTTAAAAACCATATACTTGTGTTATACTCTAGTTCTTTACTTCTGCTCATTGTTTCAATTTAAAGTCGGTTCCCTATATGATCTGTTAAGTTTTCTAAGTCTCTCCAATATTATAAAACTGTGGCATTGACCCCGTTCACGGGTACTTTACAATGCATAAAACTTTTTTGTGATATTTTAAATAATAGGTGTTTATAACAACACATGAAAGCCTTCACATTCTATTTTCTTATACTTAAACTTATACTTAAATAAAATATAAGTATGATTATATAAATTTAATTTTATTAAAATCTCCCACATACCATTCGTTATATTTGACTCTAGTAAATTAGAGAATAGTTATTTATTTATTTTAATTAATAGAATAACAAATGTTATTGTTATTAATACTATAATAATATTAGTAGTAATAATATTAGGGTAGCAGTAATAGTAGCACTAGAAGTAGCAGTATGAGGAGCAAAAGGAGCAGGAGCAGTAATAGGAGCAGTATCAATATCAATAGTAGTAGTAGTATATTATTATTATTATTATTATTATTATTATTATTATTATTATTATTATTATTATATTTATTATTACTATATTTGTTATTATTATAGCTAATTTCTATAATATTTTAAATAATATGTCATCAACTAATATATTTAATTATAAATACTAAAATTATTAAATACCCAAGTATTGTTATCATAATATTAGGATTAATATGATCATATTTATTATTATTGTATTTTTTTAGACATTAAATAATATGTCATTAACAAACAAAATTTAGTCATAAATACCAAACTTATTAAATACCCAAAATGTCCCTAGAAATTATTATTATTATTATTATTATTATTATTATTATTATTATTATTATTATTATTATTATTTATTTATTTATTTATTTATTTTTACTCTTCTTCTTCTTCTTCTTCTTCTTCTTATTCTTATTATTATTATTATTATTATTATTGTGGTTATTATTATATGAAGATATTTAATAATTATATACTTAAGTACTTAATTATTAAAATAGTATTTAGTTATAAAAATATAGAGTGTAATGTAAATTTAAATATTAGATTTAATTTTAATTATTATAATCAATATAGTATTTAATGTAGTAAATCTGATAATCTTATATTATTAAGCAAAGTATTAATAATGTGAATGAAATAATATATTAATTAGAATGAGTTTATTACGTGAGAGCAAGATAAGAATTATTGCACATATTAATTGATTATATGGTTAGTAAATTATGTTAGATATCTTAAACTTTGAGTAAAATAATATTTATGCCTCTCAATTCGCCTTATATATATGTTGTTTAGTTGACACGATAAATTAGAGTTAATGCATTAATAGCACATCACTCTCAGTTTAATATAAAACTTTCAGTTTATATTCAGATTGTGCATTTGAGATTTCAATATTTGGTTACTTCCGTGTATGTAAGAAAAATTTACAATAAATCTACAAGTATAATTCAGAATTATCAATATTCTAAGCTCATGCCACGCTATAGTACTTGTACATTTCCCCTTCCTAAGTTAGGCACATCTATTTGTACCCAAGGAGGTATTGAAATTACTACACAACATCTTCCATGTCTCATTACTCTTCATTTATCTTGACATGATTATTAATTTCTTCGAAGCCAATTAAATCATTATATATTAACAATTTTACACGGGACGTCAAATTTTCAGCACAAATACTATTGTCTTTTTGTCAACATGATAAAGTCATAAATTCAAGCTTAAATAATACATACAGGGAGATTCATCACTCAGATTATACACTTAACCCATCACACTGATTACACACACCTTGTGATTTCAATCACACGACTTGTACTCTGGCCTGGACCGATAGGCCCAAAAAAGACAAATTAACACTACGTTTGTTACAGTCATCATTTACTGATTTTACTCTACGGCTCTACATCATGTATAAGGCCCTTTTGCTATTATGATGTAATCAGGTGTATAACTCTAGCCTGACTCCAAGTTCATTGGGCTTTTTGTATTCTATTATCGGGCCACATGCATGTTTATTATTCATAGGTTAGAATGCCTATTTTTCCAAAACATGGTGATGAGGATATTCCCCCTAATTTCTTGTAGTTGTACTCTGTTGTTTTATTTTTTATAATATTTGTCAGGGTTTCGTCCTCTTTACTAAAAGAAATCATACAACTTGTATGCCAAAAACCTTATCATTTATGACCTTATTGTTTGTTTCAGGCCTAAAATTATACACACTAATATAAGAAAACTTTATGTAAAATTTGAACACTTGTAATCATTACTTGTAATACATACATATAAATAGACTAAAATCAACATACAAATATGGGTCATTACTCCTATAAAATAGACCACTACTTAACATCCACCAACTACTCCACTACCTAAAGTAATTTAAAATAAAAACTTGCTGTATAATTTAAATAAAAGCATATGACTTAAATACTAGACCCGTGACTTGTAACTTGACCCGACTTTAACCCGGTCAAGATTAACCCAACATTCACCCCCTTAATCTTGATCTCGGTTCTTACTACTTGCTCGTTTATTGAACCACACAGGTTCGATTCTTGCTACTTGCTTTAAGAACTTATAGTCCTTATCTCCAATGATTTCACAACCGGATCGATCGGTCGGTCCGACCGGTCCTACTAGGGTTCGGCAAGGTGACCGATCCGGTTGTATGTGATTCGTTTAGTGTTAAAATACTCAGCCGATCGGAAGCTTACGGTCAAACCTGAAAAACGGTCGGCGGTTGGATCGGTTCAGGTGTAGGTATAGAAAAGCCATAAGCAAAATTGACTTCATTCCCGTTAGATTTGTAGTGTGCTTTAGCCTTTTAGTAACTTTTGTTCATTGTTGTTCGAGAAAGGGCGTGCTCAAGAGGTTCCGCTTCTCTTTCTCGTCAACACTGGAGCAAGTTGCCTTTTGCCGGAGTTGTATAGGCTGTTTTGAGAGTGAAGAGAGTTGAAGGGATGGACTCATTTGTAAAATGAAAAATAGAAAATGGCTTTTCTCATTGAGTATTAAGTATTTGAGTCAATTATTAATGTTTGACAACTTTGTTTTTACTGTAGGGTCCTAATGGGAACACCGCATTGGTTTTTGGGGGTAGGCCGGTTCAAACGGTCACGGTTAGGTCTAGCGGTCACATTTTGACACCTAACCGTGACCGCATGGGCTTGCTGTCACGGTTTGGGGTGGTAGTGCCCGTGACCTCGTGACAACAAAACGACAAAATGGGCTGTTAAAGTTGAAAAGCGGTCCCCAAACCGTCACGGTTTGGCCTAACCGTGACCCCTTACCGGACGCATGTCCACTGTTCGGGCGCATGGTTCGCTATTTTTTATAAAAAATATTTACTTAGAAAAAATTTTAAAAAATCAGGCAAAAGGTCACGGTTAGGGCAAACCGTGACCTTTTGCTTAATTTTTTAAAATTTTCTAAAAAAAATTTTATAAAAAACACATCTCTAAATTAGACCAAAAGGTCACGGTTTGGGCAAACCGTGACCCCTTTGTTCACATGTGGCATTGTGGAATGAAGCTGTCACAGTTTGTTGACACAAAGTGTCACGGTTTGGTCTAACCGTCACACCTTGTGCGTATAAGAGGTCACGGTTTGGTCTAACCGTGACCTTTTGGGGTTCCCTAAACCCACACATTAACCGTTTATGATCATTTACGTACATCAAATCCGATATTTTTTTCATGAACATGCACACACATCAACATATATATACAATAAGAACAAATACACTTCGTAAA
>BJCO01713156.1:0-15933 GCA_018326465.1 Flaveria floridana | reverse complement strand
GGGATCGTCATAACACATGGTTAACAATAGAGATGCAATATATATGTAATTGATGACAAGCGTGTCATGACGACACCCGGCACAATAGGAGACTTGTGTTGTATTTAGTCATTATTCACGACAGCATAGCCATACGCGTAAGCTTGTAATGATTCACATATCCACGAAAACTGTATTCCTTGTATGTAATTCCCACAACCCGGGAACAAGTATCCAAAAGAATGATAATTAATTTAACAGACTACAACATTGTTTCAAAATGATTGTTTGTCAAATATGTTCAGTCTCAAAAATGCATCCTAGGGTCTCCACTAAGGCAGCACTCCTAAATCTTCAGTTATCATTGTCACCTGAAAAGATATGCTCAAAATTGTCAACAAAATTGTTGGTGAGATCGCAGGTTTAAATTGTAAAAATGTAATTGATGTTGTATAGTGTTTGTTGCGGAATACCGTGCATACAGTTATAAGTAAGCAAAATCACATAAGCATGAGTTTTACAACCAAACCTAATGACGTACACACAGCAACTTGTCAGAATATATTCACCCAAGGCCCGTTCCTAGTAGTATGATGGTACCAACTAGTAACCATCTGTCAAGGGTGGGGGTGTCAACCCAGTAATACTACCAATACCTATCTGTCGGTTCCAACACCGGAATTAAATGGTTGTAAGAAAGAACCACACACCAACTCATGTATGCATCAGATAAGTACTCACAAAACAGTGTCACGTTGATTCCAAGTATGAAAATTGTATGTAAATTGTATAACATAGAAAACGGGTGAGCATACTTTTCCCCAATGTTTGTAAACGTTGAAACATTGTATAAGCATAAAAAGGGGCCACGAAACTCACTGATTAAGTGGTAAGTATGTATGATGAGAGCTTCCCAAACGTTGTATGCAATGAACGGTCAAACGCCTATTGACAGTTATGTTAAGCATTAGCGATGTGCCTGATGTTAATAATAATGTTTCGTCGGGTGGGGTAGTATCGGTTCGGTCGTGGGTAACACACACACACAAACACACGCAATAGATCCTATGTAGATCCAAGTACTAGAAACGTTGTCATTGTGGATGATATTTGTGTAAAAGTGTTGTTGTTAGAGAAATATTTAGTAAGCACCAGTGTTACAAATCGATTGTTGATAATTGTAAATGGTTATGTTGATTCGATCAGTGATAACATTAGTAAGTTTGATAGTGTTAATTTTGGTATTGTCATTGGCAACGACAACCGTGTCGATGTTACCCTTACATCACACGACAAACACACCGCACACAAGGAGAAATCACACGCAGCAACACCAATCGCACGACAGGACCAAACGCACGACTCAACACTCCATTCGCACGAATGGACCTTCAATCATACGAATCAGCTTCATTCATACGATTGAACCCTCATTCGTGCGACTCAGCATTCAGTCGTACCGCACATCACCCAATCACACGACTCAACATCCATTCACACGATTCAACCTTCATTCGTATGAATTAGCTTCATTCGTACGACTGAACCTCCATCCGTGCGACTAGGCATTCAGTCGTGCGATACACGCACAATCGCACACATTCATCCGCATTGACTAAATCGCATGACAATATTCATCCGCATGACTCAATCGCACGACACATACAGTCGTATGGACTCAATCACACGACACACACAATCGCATGGACTCAGTCGTACGACTCACTCAATCGCATGGACTCAGTCGCACGATACGCCCATTCGCACGACTCAGTCGCATGACAGACCTAGTCGCCCAATACAGCAGATCGCGACTGCAGATATGCTACGTAGCCTTAGGCTGCTCCGTGCACGAGTTTCACCCCTCAAGGACATCCAGAAACACTTATCTAACATATCTAAGCAAGATGCACACGTAGAAAGGCAACACACGCACCCACACGACCTCTTGTGCTCGGGTTGAACCCGAGCACCTGAAACCCTAAAATCGTAGAAGTGTATGAGCAAGAAAGGGCAACCAAGGTCATCTACCTGCTAGAAACGTGTAGTCTCAGCTGTAGCCAAGGTTTAGCCGGTTAAAACGAGACGAAACGGGGCGGTTTTGGTGCAAGGATGAGGAAGAAAAGTGGAAAAGAAGAAGATGAGGAAGAAGAAGGAGTTGTGAAGGCTAGGGCTAGAACATGGGTATTTATACCCAGCCCTAGTTTGGAAAAATGTCACATTTGGTCGTTGCACTTAGCCCCCGAGTTCCCGAATTCGTTTTGGTCGAAAAATAACGTAACTAGGCTAGTTATATTAATGATAGGGAAGTATTTAATGTTGTTTGTATCTTAAAAATGATGTTATTAATGATGTTTATATTATATAACATAGTATAGTTAATGATGTCAGTGGTCATATTCGTAAACGTTTTAAGTGATAACGTTGCAAATAATGATAACACGACTGTAAAAGATAACCAAACAAGTATGATATCTGCACGTATGGTTTAATAAGATAAGGAATAAATGTTCTAAGAAAAGTTAACGAAATCCACATTAAATGACGGACCTTTTAGTGACGGATGTCATACTTATTGCTGGAAAATGAAATTGGAAATCACAACAAACCTCCAAAACTGTTGACTTTGGATGAATACCGACAATGGAATCAACGGTTTGAGATTTATCTTAATGGTGTAGACCCGAACTTGTGGATTGGTATTGAAACTGGTTATTCTAGACCGGTTGGAGCTAATGGTGTTAAGCTGACTTTGGGTGGGATGAATGAAGTGCAAAAGGTTGCTCACAATACTGAGAAGAAAGCATATGCTTTACTGACATAGTTGATTCCTAAATATATTTTCCATCAATTTTTAAAACATAAACAGTCCAAGAAGTTATGGTCAGCTTTGGAAAAGTGATATGATGGTAATGCAACTTTAATGGCACTAAAGGCCAAAACCCTCAAGAAGGAATTTGACAACTTATCATCCATTGGAAATGATAGCTTGGATGACATTATAGATAGATTTTATCATCTGATGAGTGAGTTACACACACATAGGGTAACTACATCAATGGAGGATAAAGTTGCAAGCTTTGCTGATGGATTGCCGGATAGATGGGATCCCTTTGTTTCTCATCTGAGACAAAATGATACTTTAGCCACTCTAGACATCAATGATTTTATCTTGAAGCTGAGGGAGGAGGAGCTGAGCATAAAATACAAGTCCAAGAAGGGGTCATATACGCAGAATCCATCACTGTATAACATTGTTCCCACACCAACTTCATCAGGAGCATATCTTCAAACATCACTCGTATCCAACACGTCTAAAAATTCTTAGAGTGGGTCATCTGGAAGTGAAGTGTCAGGATCATCTGGTGCTCAATACAATATCACAGAAGCAAATCCAACAAAGCAAAAGACTGAGAATCTGGGAAATGTTACTGTTGTTAGGAAGTGTATGTACGGAGTACTAACGGATTCTGTGTGAAACAAGATCAAATAGCATGGAATTCTATTTGATTGGTGATCCAATCTGTGAGAACGAATAACCTGATCGATCTAACAATGAAACAAACGTTATGAACAGATTGGAATCGATCAGGAACTAACTATGAACTTGGATTTGCGACTTGGGACGTTCTGGATGGCTAGGGTACGAAAGTATATGAAGTATTATGAAGTGTAATGTTTTTCCACGAATTATGTGGTATTTATAGGTTATCAGTGGTCATTCGTATGACTGAACAATTAGCATGGTTCAGTCGTATGACTGAATCATGCTGTTGACTCATACGCATGACTGAAGGTTCAGTCATGTGATTGAACCAATCTTCTGTCTCAATCATATGACTGATTCAGTCACCTGGTTCAGTCGTGCGACTGGTCCATAAGCATGGTTCATTCATGCATATGGGCCATAAGTATGGTCCATTAGCATGAATGTCCACATGACTAAGTTAAACATATTTCTAAGTTCTTACTGACTTAGAACTATGTAAACAACATCAAACCTATATATTAAGTTCATTATGTGAATCACAATCAATATAAAGATAACATGACATAATCAATCACATATAAACATCATAACGCATTTCATATATCATTCAATCAATTCATTACATTGGATTACACAAATGTAAGACAAGAAAGACTTTTACATTTGAGAACATAAACTAGGTACATCAATATGTATCACCATACTCCCCTTGGACCTAGTTTAGTCTAATGTCTAACATTCTTCACGTGTTCCTGGAACTTCTTGTACTTCTCTTCTCTTATAACTCTTGCATGTATCTTGAATACAAAGCAGAGTCGTATGACATGTTAGAATTGTAGAGCTTGTACAATGTCCTGCATGTCATAGAATAGTGGCCACTTGTAGAGAGTATATACATCATCTGCAGACAAGTTTGTGAGCCACATAGGGTCAAATACCCGGATAGTCTCTATTTTGCCCTCTTTATGCAAAACTATGACCACTTCACCCGTTCGCCAGTCATAATACCACCACTTGAAATGTGGAGTGAAGTCCCGCGGCGTTTCTCGTAGTGGGATCTTCGACATTGTGCGTGGAGGACTCCACTTCAGCACTACTTTAGGCTTTCCAGTGTTAGGATCAACTTCAGTCTTATTTATGAACCGTTTAGGCTGTTGAGTCCTGAAGTTGACCCATATGGTGTGGTAGTGCCTCTTTAGCGCCGTCTCGAACCAACCCGGCATCTTCCTTGGATTGGCGTACAAAAGGTCTAAACAGGCAAGCCTGTTTAGCTCAAAACCGGGAAGAATGGTCAGATCATGAGGGAATCTGAAGTACTCTATCCCCTTCTCCCTCTTCATGGCATAAACTTCCAAGTCTTCAAAATAAGCCCAATTGATAATCTTGTCTGACACCTTCTGATGCTTCTTCACTCGTTAGAGTTTGGTGTAGACGTTAGACTTTGGCGGTTCTCGTTGGGCTCTCGTCTCAGCTAGACACACTGCCCACTCAGCCTTCTTAATATCGACATCAGCATCCGTAGCTTAGGCTTTCCCTTCTTCTTTCTCTTTCACTATCTCCTTTGCATCAAGAGTTCCAAACGTATCACTGCTAAATGTTTCACCAAGATCAGGGATAACATTTCCCTGTTTGTCAGTGTACTGAGGATACTCGTCTGCAATGATATCCTCGATATCAATCTCATCTACATCTTGCAGCTCTTCATTACTGATGACATCAACCTCGAGAGCATCCTTGACTAGCTCATCCGGGTTGAGTCTAAACATGTCAGCCAACTGCTCATATGTGAGATCATGAATAATCTCTCCCTCTTCGGGGGTGTAGCTCACAGATCATTGCACGATCCCTTGCAAATCAACAATCATGGTTAGCTGTGTCTTGATTTGCTAAAGGGGTGTGACACCGTGGTCGTCTGTCTGTTCATCTTCATTTTTGCCTTGGTCACTCGATTCTTCAGCTTGGGGAGCTGAGGAGTAGGGTCGCTGATCCTGATTCTTTTTAGTGTGCCTCTCCCGTGCAGATGGATTTGAGGCTGATGCAGATGCATCACCTTCATGCTCAGGCTCATCATCATCTCCTCCTTCTTTGTCCTTCCCACTGCCTTCAGCCTCACCCTCATCATCATCATCATCATCCTCCAATTCATCATCGGAAAAATCGTCATCATCATCAACTCCGTCATCACCGTCACCCTTTATCTTTATGGGCTCACCCTTCGTTCCTTTAAGTCTGAGTAGAAGCTTCTTGTTCTTATTCTCGACCTCCTCAATCCTCTTCACCGAGGCCATCAACAACTCATTCTGTGCAGTGAGGGCACGATGAGCTCTGGCCAAGGCTCTCTCGTGAGTAGCATCTCTCTCAGTCAAATAGGCGATCTATTGACTCTGAGCTGCATCTCTCTCTGGCAGCAGGGCTATTTGCTTGCCCTATGTAGCATTGACTGCCTCAACTAGTTCATCTGGTTAGCTCGTATGTCATCTATTGCGAGCAGTTTGAGCACCAGACGGTTGAGGCTAGCCAGCTGCTCCTCTAACACAACAGTGGGCAGAGGAGATCCCTGTGAAAGTATCGATGAAGTCGAAGGGCTAGTTTGGGGTATGTGGATGGGGTGGTGGATGTGGTGTATGATGGAGTAGGAATGAAGGTGAATGGTAGTGGAATAGATGTGGGTATGGTAGGTGAGGTGGTGGGAATAGTGGTGGCCATGGTGGTGGCAGTAGTGGTGGCTGTGGTGATGGCTATGGTGGTATCAGTAGTGGTGGCTGTGGAGGTAGGTGTGGTGGTAGTAGGAGTCGTAGTAGTGGTGGTGGGAGTGGTGGTAGTGGTGGTGGGAGTGGTGATAGTGGTGGCTGTAGTAGCTATGGTAGTGGAGGCAGTAATCAGAATGATCCTCCATCTCTTGCCCTTCTTGCCGTGGGACTGGGCCATTCTCTTCAGCCTCGACCCCCTAGCAATCTGGGTTCCCCCTGGACTAGTTGGCTGGGGAGGTGTGTAGGTAAGATCTGCAGTCTCATCACCTTCAGCCCTAGCCTGGCATCCCCCAACCGCCTCTTTGCCCCTTTCAGTAGCCACTACTCGGCTACCGACCATCCTCGTTAGAGGCTCCACATCCGACTCATCCTCCTCTTCATCAAACAAGAAGTCCCGGTGGATGGCAGCCTGCTCCAATCCACCGGGAGTAGAGGTACTACTGTGGGGAGGTGTTGGAGATATGGTAGACGTATCAGTGGCCCGTGATTGATTGGGGCCTGCATCTCCACCACCTTGACCATCATCATGGTCATCATCATCATCATCCTCGTCAGTAGGAGCCATAATCGGCTCGACATCAGAATCACTATCGTCGTGACACCACTTCTTACGAGCTGGCTCCACGTATCCCTTCTTGGCCAGATGACCGAAGAGTCTCCTCACCGGGGGCTTCACCTGCTTTCCCCGGTAGACCTTTATTCTGCCCAATTTGGTATCATCCATAACCTCTAGTGTCACTGCATCATCCTCCTCCTTAGGCAGCATAGGAAGCTTCTTGTCGATAATCATCCGCAAGAATCTTGGATACATGCAGAAGCCTTCCTTGCCTTTGGCCTCGATGTTCTCTGTCAGGTAGGAGAAGAACATGTGGGAGAAACTGAATGGGTGGTTCTTTACCAGCACAACATATGCGTTCAGGATTTGGTCCAATAGCTCATCGAACCCTCCACGCCTTGAGGCTATGCACTTCAAGATAATATGTGCCAAGTACTTAAATTGGGGGCACATGTTGCTCTTGTTAAGCACGCCGACATTGATGTCGCCGGCGTACTTAATCCAAAGAAAGCATCCCCGTACCGTAAGGGGATGTAGCTTGGTTGGGTGGGTTCCGTCCTCACCCAAATCCAAGACGCGTCTCAAATCGTCTTCCCCTATCCGAATATCCTGCCCGAAGATCGAGCTACGTATGCAGTATGGCTCAGCAGAGCGGTCGACAGTGGCATTCTCCCAGAATGCCTGCTGGATCGATCTATATGGTGTGCATGGAGTGGGGATGGCCCTGTAGATCCTCGATCTACGTAAGAAAGAAATGATCCTGGCAAACTTAGATGCGTTTCGGGATGTAGCATCAAGATGAGCACAAATGTTGTGCTTGGTGCTCATAGTCCACCTCTCAGCCATGTTGTTACAACACAAGAAACATAAACGTTAGAGCCGTTCATAAAAGATAATAATTGAATTGAACTGATTTTGACCAACTGGTTCAATCGTGCGATTGAACCGTACGACTGAGTTCAGTCGTACGATTGAGCCTAAGACTGAGCTTAGTCGTATGCCATACCAATGCGGATGAGTCAGTCGTGCGACTGAGTCTCCGATTGATTCAATCGTGCGATTGAATCATACGTCTAGCTCAATCGTGCGACTGAATCATACGTCTGGCTCAATCGTGTGACTGAAATTCATCAGACTGTCCAATCGTATCTTGCACTGTTCGAACCAATAAATTTGAATCTTCGTCAAAACGTAAATTAGACTTCGTGTTTAGGTTCATTAGGTTCGCAAGGACTCGAAATAACACTTAATGTCATTAAAATCAACTTTAGTGTCCATTTAAGTGGCCTATTTTAGGTTATTAGTCCCGATTATTTTTTTTATCAATTTCAATCATTTTAGGTTCGATTTAACCGTTTATTTGTCTCGATTTAGTCCGCAGAGTAGCTAAAGATGAACACTAAGTGGTTAGTAATCGAATCGGAGCGTAATCACAAATCTTAGAAATTTTGGGAGAGTGTCTGGGTAATGGGCGGTTTTTGAGAATTTTTTAAGTGCGTAGGGTTTACGACCGACTAAGTCTCCTTTTATACTATTTTGGATTTCAGTCGTGCGACTGGACCCATGCTCATGCCTCAATCATGCGACGGGACCCATGCGCACGACTCAATCGTGCGACTGGGGTTCAGTCGTGCGACTGACTCAGACTCCTTCATTCAGTCGTACGATAGGTTCATTCTTATGATCCAATCGCATGGTTTTCCCCATTCTCATGGTCTATTTGTGTGATTAGCTCATACTCATGGTCCATTCGTGTGATTTGCTCATACTTATGGTTCAATCGTGTGACTGGTCCATACTTATGGTCCCATCGTGCGATGGGTGTATACTTATGAGTTTGACTTCATCCATTTCCACACACTCAAATTTAACTTTTGATAAATAAACATTATGACCGATGATCGTCTCAGACATGATCTTTTTAACAGAAATCCTTTGACCACCTGAGACGTGGTCCTTTTAAATGAAATTGTTTGGTCACCTCAGACGTGACCCTTTTAAATTTTCAAAACTGGATCATCTCAGACATGATCCTTTTAAATTCATACCAGTTTGGTCACCTCAGACGTGACCCTTTTTATTTTATGATTCACAGAGTTCATCTAGTTACATAGTCCGACATTGACACCTAATTGATAGATAAAACAGAAAACAACTTGAATTGAAATAAAGTAGAACGTATTTTTGTGGTTTCGTTTGAGGTGGGTTGAAAACATTTTAATTTTCCTTAAAAAGATTTCTCCCCCTAAACAGAACAGCATCAAGCACTTACATCATATCTGAAAGGACTCTTATGGAATCATACAGGCATAAGCATAATCATTTGGGACCCTTTTTAATATGTTTTTTTAACTTATTCTTATTCGTCTAAGAGTCAAAAGCACTTGCATGAAATCATACTAGAACTGTAAGAGGCACATAATGATTTTGACTGTCGAGGATTGCTGCCACGATGATTGTCAGTGTATTTATCCACCTAAATCCATACACCGACTTTTGACTCACATTGGTGATTAGTTAGGTTTGTTATTTCAACAAGCATTTGTGGATCCCACGCTTATATGGTAATCAACATTACTCCGAAAATTTTTGAGCGGTCTACGGGTTTGGACAAGAAGAAACTATTCTAAAAGCTTTCAAAGAGATGCCAAGCCTCAGGTCAGTGCCATCGCACAACTAAAGAAGTGCAAACAACAATGAATTCTAGAATATTTAGGTTATGTTTATCCTTAGGTCAGTGCCATCGCACAGTAGAGAGGCACACAACCTATCTTCTTGTTTGAGCACTTTTCTTTTACACATTACGCACCAATAACATTAGTCATTAGTTTGATTGCATTTAACATTTTTTTCATGTGCTTTGCTCATTTCATGGTCATCCGCACACATTTGTGGCGTTTAATTTGCTCGTCACCCCTTATTGGAAATACGTACCGTAGTGTGATAAGCAGGAATAAGGTGGAAACCCACAGCTGGTTGAAATATTTAGTTTTAAGTTGTTTCACGAATGAAGTCTGTTCGTCTATTGTGTTGAATCTACCGACACATCATATAATGGACTAGCAACCTCTAGGTCTGCTTTCTCGATGTAATCTTAGTAACAACCTAGTTTAATATCATTTTTCCTTTTTTTTGCTTATCCTTCTCAGACTTGTAGTTTTAATGTAACATTTTGAGCATTCAAGTACTTTTGATGTCCCAAACAATTAGTTCCCTGTGTATTATCATATTCCATAGTTTTGAATTAATCTCACAGATTTGATGTCCTTGCTTTTTAGCTTTTCTGCCCGCCCTCGTTTTTTTCAGTAATTTAAATACTGACTACTGAAACTAAACCTATTCTCCTCCTAAAATTTTAAAACTGAAAATCTTTTTGTGTTTTTGGATTTTTAAAGACAGAAAAATAAAATAAAGAAAAATTAAAAAATAAAACATTAAGACGGACTAAGAACTCGGTTCTTCTAGAATCACATCACTTTTCTTTTTGACGCCATTGACCTCTAAGAGGTATAAAAACCTAGGTTTATCAAATGCTTTTGTGTAGAGGTTGCCGCATTGAAAATACGTATTAATTCTAACAACATCGATTAATTGCTTTTCAAAAGTCATGTATAAAGTGATATTTAATAACGATGTGTTTAGTCTTTGGTTGTTGGAATGGATTTTTAATGACAGCAATTGCAGCAGAATTATCAACATAAATAGGGGTGTCCGAAAATTTCAAACCATAGTCTCGCACTTGCTGTTGAATCCAGATGATTTGAAAACATCAACTTGCAGCAGCAGCGTATTCGGCTTCACATGTCGATAGAGCTACCGACGTCTGCTTCTTACACTGCCAGATGACTAAAAGTCTTCCAAAGAACTGACATCCTGCTGAAGTTGACTTGTAGTTCATCTTGCAACCACGTAATCCGAGTCACTATACGCTGTAAGCTCAAAGCCATCTTCATAAGGATACCACAACCCAAGTGTTGGAGTACCCTTCAGATAATAAAAAACCCTCTTTAACCCAATTTGATGATTTACTTTAGGTTTTACCTAATATCTGGAACAGAGACACGTGGCGTATTTAATATCAGGACGAGAAGCTGTGAGGTCCATGAGAGATCCGATCATTCCTCGATACATGGTCGCATCGACCAGATCACCATTTTCGTCAGGTGCCACATCAAGGTTCATGGCAAGTGGAGTCCCATCAACCATTGCATTCTCCATGTCAAAGCGACTAAGGATATCCCCTACATATTTGGTCTAATGCAGGAAGATACCATTTGGTGTCTGATCTACTTGTAAACCGAGAAAGAACTTCATCTCTCCTATTGCACTCATTTCAAACTCAACTTTCATCACAGACTCAAATTCTTTACACAATGCTTCATTCTTGGAACCGAAGATTATGTCATCCACGTATATCTATACCAATAGTAAATCACCGTCCTTTTCCTTGATAAACAACATGCAGTCAATGACCCCTCTGCGAAAACCATGTTTCAACAGATAAGTAGGCTCGAGGGGCTTGACGTAGCCCGTACAACGCCTTGTCCAGTTTATAAACTCTATCCCAATGATAAGGATCCTCAAATCCTTCAGGTTGACTGACAAACACTGTTTCCCTGATTTCACCATGAAGGAATGCACTTTTCACATTCAGTTGATAGACTTTAATCTCCATGCAGGATGCATAGGCTAAGAAGATACAAATAGCTTCCATCCTTGCCACAGGTGCAAACACTTCATTATAGTCAATACCTTCGACTTGCCTAAACCCTTGAATGACAAGTCGAGCCTTGTTCCTGATTATGACCCCTTGGTCATCTTTCTTACACCGAAGAACCCATTTTGTGCCAATCACCTTTGCACCTTTTGGTCTGTCCACAAGTGTCCAGACTCCTAACATCTTGAACTAAAGGAGTTCTTCTTGCATAGCACTTACCCATGCTTCATCTTTTAAAGCCTCGCTGACATGCTTTGGCTCATCTTGAGAAAGCATTGATAAGCACCATCATGTAAGTATCCCTTTTCCGTGACTGCAACATAATCAGTTGAGTATAGCTGATTTCTTGTTTGAACTCCTGATAGAATATCCCCGATGATGTTGTCCAGCGGATGATGTACATTGACTCGAGTTCCTGGAGTGGTGGGTACTACGACTTAAGTATCCAGATTCTGAACTGTTGGAGTATGCGGTTCAAAAGTGTCCGCTGCATCATGATCAGAGGCGGGAGTGCTCTCAGTAGTAGGAACCTGTTCTTCCTGTTCCACATTTGTGGTTTCAGCTGCTTCATCATTAGAGGAAGAATCACTTACCTCAAGCTCTCCCCCTGAAGGTCTAGAAGTATCATCTAATAGAACTGAGGATGTCAAGTCTAGTGTGGGAGCATTTAGAACATCGTACATCATTTGTGCAGCTAAGTCATCATCAGAATGGGAGGGAGGTAGATTGAAGGATTTGAAAAATCCATGATAGTTAAAGAAAAAGAAAGGTCCTTTTCCTGCAGGGGTGGTGGTGTATCTTTGAACATCAAAATTGCACCACACTTCTACCTGACCAGTTAAGTTATTGTAAACCCGTTTGTCTAGGATACTGTATCCAAGGAAGATACCTTCTTCTGCCTTCTCGCAGAACTTCCCAGTCTGGTTCTTCTTTAGCAGCATGCAGGGTGTACCAAATGGTTCCAGATACTCTAAATAGGGTTTCCGTTATTGGAGCAACTCATAACAAGTTTTTCCATGACGTTTGACTACCAAGACCCGATTTAGAGTATAACATGTATTAGCAACTGCCTCATTCCAAAACTGAACTTGCAGTTTGGTGTCAGCTAGTATAGTCCTTGATGTCTCTATCAAGCTCTGATTCTTCCTTTCAGCAACACCATTCATTTGTGGAGTGTATGCACATGTAAAGTGATGAACAATTCCCTTCTCTGGACAGAAGGCCTCCATCCACTAATTCTTGAACTCTGTCCCGTTGTCTGATCGAATCCTTCTTACTTTCAGCTTGTAGAGAGACTCCAATGTGGTAACAAGATATTTGAATGATTCAAATGTCTCTGATTTAGCTTTCAGAAACATCACCCAAGAGAATCTTGAGTAATCACCCGTCACCACAAAGCGGTACCAATCCCCGGCTATGCTTTTTGTGCTCACTGGGCCAAAAGATCCATGTGTAGAAGCTCGAGAGGAATGTCGATCGAATTAACTTTCTTTGCTTTGAGAGACTTCTTGGTCTGTTTCCTTTTCTTGCAAGCGATGCCGAAGTCTGGAAGCTGGAAGTTCTTGACAGTAACTCCATCCACCAGATCATTCTGAACCAAATGATTCATCTTGCTGGGATTGATGTGTCCCATTCTCCTGTGCCAGGAAACTAAATCTCTTTCGGTTGCTTTTGACAAAAAGCACTGAGCTGTAGACTCAGTTGTGGAGGCTTTTGATAGGTCCAAGACATAAAGGTCGTTATATCTTGAAGTCGACATTAGAACTTGTTCCTCCAGGATGACATATTCCTTCTTCAGTATGTATCACCTCTTGTTGTCAAACACAACCTTGAACCCATTATCACAGATTTGGGAGACAGAAAGCAAGTTGTTCTGTAGTTACTGAACATAGTTGACCTTGTCAAACTTCACTTTTCTTATTTCCCACTTCGCCTTACGCGGTGATGTAACCTCCTTTGTTCCCAGCGAATGACACGTGTCCCCCTTTTATTTGCTTGATGTTGAAAAGGAGGGACGAATTCACGGTCATATGCCTGGACGCCCCACTATCAATAATCCAGGTATTAGTGATAGCGCTGTAGTGGACACCCTGCACATACAAAGGAAATGATTAGTTCAGGTTTGTGACCTAAGCCTTAACTGGCTTGGGTGTCCCAGAGGTATCACACATCATGAACTCAACCCACTATTCGTCAGAGGATGAGGGCATATCTCTCTTTTCCTTGTCTTCACTGTCATACACAATACTTGATTTTTCTTTCCATAAATCAGTTCTGTGTAAGGCCTGTTTGCGGTAAACAGACGACTGGCTTATGGTTTGAACTTTAGGTTCACTAATAATCCTAGATTTAACCTTAGGCGACACAGCTTCACTTTTAGCTTGTCTGTGTTGACTTTGGTGTTTTGAAGGAGTATTAGATCTGATTTTAGAAAATTTTGGGTTTTCATCATCAAAAAGGTCTATCTTCCTTTTAGGTGTCTGATAGTAAGGACAATTTGGAGAGATGTGTCCTCGTTTTCCACAACTATAGCAGGATCTCCCTTCGACAGTATGAGGAAAGCGTTAATAAGGGGTTGAGTTTGGTCGGGGGCTGGGTAGTTTCTTTTCCATTTTAGATGTTTCTCCTACTTTAACAAAATTAATTGTTTTGACATTTGGAACATCGTTTTCTTTCATTTTATTTAAATTTTGATGACTTGATGGTTTAGGTTTCATTGACTTAGATTGTTTAGGTTCTGAAATAGACGTTTTTGAACCTGATCCTAAGTTAACTTTTTCAATTTTATTAGTTAAGTCTTCAACACGCATCTTATATTTTGATCCCAAAGTAGTATTCTTCTGATCAATGATAGACGTCACAGGTTTACCCGTAGAATCTGGATCACTGACCAGAGGAGTAGACACCACATGATCCTTCACCGGGTTATTATTGATTGGTCTACATTTAGTGTTCAAAAGGACATCATGTGGTGGCAGTACTACTTTATAACCCAGACCTTCCCCGCCATTTCGTTCTTTCACTAAGTTTTGAACTACATATGAAGATCTTGCCAAACTGTGCAGTTTTTGTTTTAAAGATTCAACTTCTACTTGCAAAACTGCTTTCTCCTTTTTAGTTTCTTCAAAAGAGTTTAAATAGAACTTAATATCATTAGATTGATTTAAAGCAACAACATCGGTTTCCCTTAGTTGTTTCTCTAACAGTTCTATCTTTTGTTTGAAGCTGCACTCATTTTGTTTTAACACACGATTTGATTCAGTGAAGAGTTGTAAATCATTTACTAGATTATTATTATGTTCTAATAACCTAGAAAACTTTAAATCAATGCTTTCTCTAAATTTATCACATTCAGAACAAGCATGCTTATCAAATAAATCATCTTTAGAATATACCTGTGTAGAACTAGACGAATCAGCCATAAGTGCAGTGTCAGATTCTTCAGTGACTTGAGATTCTGGATTTGCAGCACTTAACTCTTCTTCAGCCAAGTGATCAACGACATCCCTAGCTTATTTGATATCTGAACTCGCATGATTAGCTATGTTGTCTCCCTTACTTGCAGATCCATCATCCAAGGTATCGACAAATGCAACATTGCATTCACCCTTGTATACGAATCGGAAGGACCAGTCTTGTCCTTCATCACCTTGTGCAACCAGAGCCTTAGAATCTTTACTTGACGATGCTCCAACCTTCTCCTTGTCTTGACGGTTGAACGTGGGAAAAGGATTTCCATTCCCAGTCTTCTTTGGCCTTTTGCACTCATGTTTGAAGTGCCCCTTCTCTCCACAATTGAAGCACTTGACTTTGGTTTTGTCAAATACAAATGTTGTGTCTTTAGTTGCAACCAAATTCTGCCCCATCTTCTTGACAAACTTCTTGGCTCTTCTAACAGCACTAGCCACGGCCCACATTATATCCATGCATTCCAGCTCAGTTTCATCAACTTGCTCGTAGTCCTCGTCAGCAAGATGACAGTTCCCAATCTTACCAGCAACTAACCCATCATAAGATTGAACAACGGCAGCTAGAAGGTCCATATGTTCTTTAGCAACTTCCTCGGTGATATTTCTGAGATTCTCGGTCTTTAACTTGGTAGTATTTGCCTCAGGAACAATGTATTGGGTGCTAGTTGACCCTGACTTTTCGGTTCCTGATGAGTTGCTTTGGGAAGGAGCAGAAGAGTTAGACACACACGCAGTTTGAAGCGGTGCGCCTGAAGTAGTAGGAGATGGAACTGAGTTGTATAATGCAGGATTCTGAGCATAGGATCCTTTCTTTGACTTGTATTTCTGACGCAGCTCTTCCTCCCTTAACTTCAGAATGAAATCATTTATGTCTAAAGTGGCAAGAATGTCGTTTTGCCTCAAATTAGACACAAATGGATCCCATTTGTCTGGCAAACCATCAGCAAAGCTAGAGACTTTATCTTCCATGG
>BJCO01713149.1:0-10327 GCA_018326465.1 Flaveria floridana | reverse complement strand
ACCACCGCTGTCGTCCCCCACCAACGCCGCCCCCCACCACCTCCTCTCATATTTGATCCTCCCTTTTACCTACTATTCAGGTTAAATACACATTATTGAAACGTCAAAATAAAGTTTAGTGATCTGATTGGAACAAAAAAGTTTATGAGTGACCTAATTAGGTTAATTTTAAAACTTGATTACATTTGTACAAAGTTACCCCAAACAAAAGAATTTAAAATTTTTTTCTCTTCGTCTCTTTTTTGCTTTCTTTTTTTTCCTTTTGATTTATAAAAATTTATTTTAAAATTTATTTTTCTTACATTTTCTTTCTTTTTTCTTATAACCTGTGAAAATAATTTTCCTATTTTTCTTTCCTTTCATTTTCTTGCATAAAAAAAACTCTAAAATACACTTGTTATTTCTTTCCTTCCATTACCTTTCTTTTCTCTTCTTAAATAAATGACGGTTTTTGTTATAATAAACTACTAGTGGATATAATTATTAGAGAAAGGTTGAAATACAAATCCTTCTGAAACTAAAAGATATAAAAAGGATTAAAATGTTGACACGTATCATTTTTATCAAAATTAGGTTAAGGGTAAAATTTGTAATGTTTTTCCTTCTCAAGTTTCATCTTTTTTAAAACATTCATAACTTTTACATAAAAGATTACTTAAAAAATACCATAAATACAAATAGTTTTTAATCTTTAAAACGTGTATAATGTTAATATAAAAAAATAATGGTTTTTTTAACTTATTGTGTAATTTTATCAGGTAATTATATAATCTTCTAAATTGATGAGTAATACACGATTATCTAATAAGTAATACATAATGAAATTGAAACAAAGAAAGTTTACATTTTTTATTGTATTATTCGAAAATCATTATTTTAAAAAACATAATGCATAAAACTATACTCGATGATTAGCAATAAACAAAATGAGCTGATTGACGAGTATTACACGTTTGCATCATCAGGATTATATAATAAATTGAAAAACGTAAAAATTTACAGCTTTTTAGCATTGTCTTATTTAAAAAATAATCATTTTAAAAAACATAATGCAGAACACAATAGTCAATATTAGACAAAATGTGTAACACAATGACCAACACAAAGACTCGACAATTAGCAATAGAAATAATGAGTTGCTTGACAAGAATTACACTATGACCTGATTAGGATTACACAATTAACTAGAAAAAACATAAAAAAAATTATATTTTCAGCATTGTGTTATTTAAAAATCATCATTTTAAAAAACACAATTAGTAACACTAAGCATAATGGGTAACATAATGACTAGCAATAGACTCGATGATTAGCAATAGACACAATGAGCTGCTTGATAAGTTAATATACAGTAATCTGATCAGTATTATATAATAAACTGAAAAACGTAAAAAAATTACATTTTTAACATTGTGTTATTTGAAATTCATCATTTGAAAAAAACAAAATACAAAATAAAATGATCAACATTAGCCACAATGATCTGATGAATTTTACACAACGACTTAATATTGCATAATAAGCTAATAAATATTACACAATGAACTAAAATAACGTGAAAAAACTTCATTTTTTACGTATTAAAACTATAGGCGTTTTAAAGATTTAAAAAATGCTTGTTTTATGGTGTAATGTTTTTATTGTATGTAAAAGTTAAAAGCGTTTAAAAAAAGGTGGAATTTAAAAATGTGATTAATACTAAGATTTAATGGATAATAATCATTCTCATATTTTTCCTCCATTTTTAAAATAACTACATCATAATCACTGCTACTGCTACTGCTATTGCTACTGCAAACTTCTACTTCTACTGTTACCACTACTACTGCTCCTGCTCCTGCTGCTATTTCCAAAGTAAACTTCAGTTGACAGATCTCAATTTCTTTTCTTTTGATTCAGTGGTGTCTGAATCTAGGGTCACATCATTTAATCCTATTATGAATGCAACACCTTACAAAACTAATACTAAGATCTGATTTTTGTCAATATGCAGAGAACGGCAGTAGCAAAAAACACGACCCAACTATCTTTTTTCCGTCGGTAGTGTTAATTTTTCAGTCCGTAGGTAAAAAGAATTTTTATATATTGAACTCCCTCCCCTTTAAAAAATTGACACATATTATATCCCCCACCCCTAACCAACAAAATATACGCACGTTAAAAAAATTACAAGTGTTAAAATAATTACATCTATTAAAATTTTAAAAGCAATAAGAAAACTTCATGTGTTTAGTTAGTTGGGCTTTATTTATTTAAAAATAGGCTATGGTTATGGAGTTATGGTTTGCACAACCCAAATCATCTTAAGTTTAGTAGGTTACAACAGGCAAAAGCCCAACATAACAAGCAAAAACAGCCTTCAGTTTGCTGTTTCGCTTGGTGCCTGCTTGCCACACCCCGTTGATTAGGACTAGTCGTGAGTGATTGATATCAACACAATGCAAGAAAATAATAAACATTACTTAAATAATCAAATTCCAGTGATCCATTGCCTACATGATCCATACCAACATAAATACTAATTAAATATTCTCTAAATCTATGTATATAAATTTAAATAAATTGTCTCCAATGGTTAACAGATAGATAGGATGGTGGCTAAACTTCATTAATTTGACTAGGTTAACTCCTATCCAAGATCACATGTTTAAATTAGTCTTCTCCTGAAATACACACTCAAAATATGTTAACATAATGATGATGAGCTTATAACTTTAAGACAGATGACACTTTGTGCAAGCCCAAACCTTAAGTTTAGATCTATCTTACATGATTTGATGATTTACATTATGTTTGTATAATTTGGTTCAAATCTTGGAGTTTTGAAGTCTTGACTTAGTTTTTGATTAAGTTTGGGTTATTATATCATTAATTCGGATTATAATAGTGCTTATAAGCATGATTTGGTTCTAAAACAGTAAGGTATCATTAGTTAGTAAATTTGGTCCCTTAACTTTGATAAATTAATATTTTAACCCTAATGTTTGGAATTTTTCACTTTGATTGCTTATGATGGCTTTATTATTGTAACTAAGTTGGGCTACTGGAATATATTGATATTTTTTTATTTGACCATTTTTAATAGTTTTAAAGACATATTTTTGAGGTTGTTGTTTTGTGTTGGTTAAAATAGAAATTTCTTGCTTAAAGTTGTTATGTGGTCTAAATAGTGTGTATATTTTAATAATAATTTATTTTGAGTATTATTTAACCTCTGGAATATTACTTTTATGATCATAGGGTCGATGAGTTAGTTATTACATTTTTAAACGCGTATTGGACCGCGTTTTGGGGTGCGTTATGAGCTGTATTTTTAAGTCTATTAGTCTTATTAAAATTTTAGCTGAGGTTTAAGTTTGTTAGTTATAATTTATTATTAGGTGTTAACTTTCTTAGTTTAAATATTTTTATACATTTTTATTATTTTTCATTCTAGTGAATCGTTAACTAACTTATATTAGCGGTAAATTTGTTATAAATTCATCAAAAATTCAATAAATGCTAATATTTAGTTTTTGACTTATTTCAATTATTATTAAGCCATTAGCTACTGGAGTTTCAAGTTTTAATTTGTTTTTATTGATTTTAGTATTTTAACGCTCGGGTTCGGTTTTTAATGGGTTTTTGAGTTTGGGTTGAATTGGGTCATCATTTAGTCACAATTTACTTTAATATACTTAAAAGTATTTTTAGGTTCTATATTTTTCATTGTTTTGGCTTAAGAACTTGTTCTTAAGAATTTTCACCATTTTAGCATGAATGACATTTATATTTTTGTTTACTAAGTAAATAAACTCTAAAAATTGTAAAACTTAATTTCTAACCATTGCATATCGTTATAAGACTAATGGAATTTTTCACATTTAGATTTTATATATATTTGGTAATTTCGTTATATTAGTTGGTTACTTTTTTATTATGATTGTTATGGTTACCGCCTTTGTAAACGAGTCGGGGGTCTCTTCGGAAGCGGTCTCTCTATCTCTCAGGATAGAGGAAAGACTTGCCACCACATACCCCTCCCAAACCCTGCTATTCAGCGGGATACACTGGGTATGTTTGTTTATTTGTTTAGTTGGTTACTTTTGTTAAGTCTCAATTTTGGATTACTAAACATTTTAGTCTAGTCTTTTCCCTTCGCAAATACATTTATAAAATAAATAAATTCAAAATAACCTTATAATTTTAATAATTTAATTCCGCAACCTATTTTCTTTATTTTTCTCAAAATCACATATTTTCAAGTTTTTGTATTATTTTTAAAGCGTGAAGTACACATGTTTAAATCATAAAACTTTATTTTTAACTTAAGATCGTTACTATTAACTTTCAGAAATTTTTATATCATAATTTTGGGATTAGATAATATACTTTTATATTTTTGTAAAAACCGGGTTTTCGGGTGAGCTAGATTTATCAAAACCATGCTTGTGATCAAAGAGAGTTTTGAGAAATCTTATATATCTTTTAGTTACTGGAAATTGTAGTTTTTTAAGGTTTCATAAGAATTTTAGGGTGTCATGGGGTTGGTTGTGTCACTATCCTTATGAAAACGCGATATTTCGTTTGTTTTCAGGTGGTAGCGGGTTACTTTGGCGTGAGAGGGGGTTGAGATGAGTGTGTGGGCTATTGAATGAACTTGAAATGATAAGAGAGGGTTGTTAAAATATTGAGTTAAGTTCCATTTTGCTCATTGAGGTATGTTAAAAATAATCATTTTCCTCCAAAAGATTAAAAATATCAATTTATCTCCAAAAGTTTCATAATTTGTTTCAATTTCAATCCAAGGTTTTATTAGTTCTTTCAACTTTATCCAAAATAATAAACTTTTGGAGTGAAATTGAAACAACATATAAAACTTTTGGATGTAAATTGATATTTTTAATCTTTTGGATGAAAATTGTTATTTTAGTCAAACCTTAAAGAGCAAAATTGAAATTAACTCTAAAATATTAGATTAGTTCAAATCTTAAAGTAAAACAAATGAAAGATAGAAACTTGATACAGTGAGGGTGTGACCTATACCTTGGTTTAAAAGGTTGGTGGCTATAATCTTGTAGTGCTTTCGAGGAGCCTGAAATTTGTTTTTCTTTGAGTGTAAAAGAATAAGAGTGTGAGTAGAAGAAGTAGAAAGAGTGTTTTAGTGATTTAAAGAGTGTATAATGGTTTTTGACTGAGAGTGATAGGGTGGTGGGGTTGGGATTCCAAATTCTTGGTTTAATCAAGATTTTGCTGGGATTTTGGTCACTATGCAAGTTACTAGGATAGTAGTTGTCCTAGATGTCATGGTATTAGGTGGTGACAAGATTTGACCACTATTTTATATATGATTTGTTTTTATAAAAATCATGTATGTATCTAATGTATATGTGTTGTTGGGACCATTTTCGTACGGAGTACTAACGGATTCTGCGTGAGACTAGATCAAATAGCGCAGAATTCTATTTGACTGGCGATCCAATCAGTGAGAACGAATAACCTGATCGATCTAACGATTAAACAAACGTTAAGAATGAGTTGGAATCGACCAGGAACGAACTATGAACTTGGATGGATGAACTTTGACGCTCTGGACGGCTAGGGTATGATAGTATTCAAAGTGTTATGTATTCTACGAATTATGTGGTATTTATAGGTTTTCAGTGTCCATTCGTACGACTGAACCATTAGCATGGTTCAGTCGTGCGACTGACTCATGCGTCTGACTCATACGCACGACTGAAGGTTCAGTTATGCGACTGAGTCAGTCTTATGTCTCAGTCATACGACTGATCCAGTCTCTTGGTTCAGTCGTGCGACTGGTCCATAAGTATGGTTCATTCGTGCGTATGGTCCATAAGCATGAATAACCACCTGACTAAGTTGAACACATTTATGAATCATTATTGACTCAGAACTATGTACAACAACCTCAAACCTATATATAATGTTCATGAATATAAGTAATACCAATTACAATAAGAATATGATATAAACAAAGACAATTCAACATCAAAACTCACATCATATGTCATTAAACATTTTCATTACATATGTGTAGGGAATGAAAGACATTTACATTGAAGAACGTAAACTAGGAACAATGTATCAACAGACTCCCCCTTGGACCCAGTTTATCCTATTGTCTAACATTCTTCACATATTCTTGAAATTTCTTGTACTTCTCCTCTTTTGTGACTCCTGCGTGTATCTCGAAAGCAAAGTAGAGTCTTATCACATGTTGGAACTGGAGAGCTTGTACAATATCCTGCCTGTTATAGAACAGTGGCCACTTGTACAACGTATATACATTCTCAGCAGACAAGTTAGTGAGCCACATTGGGTCAAATACCCTGATAGTCTCTATTTTACCCTCCTTGTTCAACACTATGACCGCTTCCCCCGTCCTCTAGTCGTAATACCACCATTTGAAGTGTGGAGTGAAGTCCTGAGGCATCTCATGCAATAGGATCTTAGACATTGTGCGTAGGGGACTCCACTTCAGCACTACCTTAGGCTTCCAGTATTAGGGTCAACTTCAGTCTTATGAACGAACCTCTTAGGTTGTTGAGGTCTGAAGTTTACCTATCTGGTGTGGTATTCTCTCTTCAGTGCCATCTCGAACCAGCCCTACATCTTCCTTGGGTTGGCATACAAAAGGTCTAAACAGGCCAACCTGTGTAGCTCAAAACTAGGAAGAGTCTTCAGATCATGTGGATATCTGAAGTACTTAATCCCCTTCTCCCGCTTCACAGCGTAGACCTCCAGATCTTCAAAATAGAGCCAACTGATGATCTTGCCTGACACCTTCTGATGTTTCTTAACCTTGTACAATTTGGTGTAGGTGTTTGGCTTTGTAGGTTGACGTTGTGCCTTCATCTCTGACAAACAAGCTGCCCATTCAGCCTTCTTTAAATCAACATCAGCATCTGAGGCTTGGGCTTTACCTTCATCTTTTTCTTTCTCTTTCTCTTTCTCATCAAGTGTGCCAAAAGTATCACTGCCAAATGTTTAACCCAAGTTGGGGATAACATTACCCTCAGGGTCAGTGTACTTTGGATAATACTCTGATGTGACATCTTCGATCTCGATCTCATCCACACCTTGTATCTCTTCATCACTAATAACATCGATTTCTAGAGCATCTTTAACAAGCTCATCTGGATTTAGTCTGAACATATCGGCCAGCTGCTCGTCAGTCAAGTCGTGGATGATTTCCCCCTCCTCTGGAGTGTAACTCACAGACCGTCTTACTATCCCTTGAAAATCAAGAATCATAGTGAGCTGAGTCTTGATTTGCAGAAGGGGAGCAATATCATAGTCATCGGTCTGTTGAGTGGTATCTGTTAGATTACATAACCAATAATGCATACATTAATCATTTATTAAAGACATTAAACATAAATTTTCATAAATTACATTAATGTAATAAACATTTCAAGTACAAAAGTTTCAAGTAAATAAACATTTAAGCATTACTTTTCCCTTGATCGTGTGTCTCTTCAGCTTGAGGAGCTGTGGAAGAGGCTCCTTGATCTTGGTTTCTCTTGGTGCGCCTCTCCCTTGTTGATTGAGTCAGGGCTGATGCAGTTGCATCACCTGCTTGATCATCATCATCATTATCATCCCCCTTCTTGTCCTTCCCGCCCCCTCCAGCTTCCTCATCATCTCCTTCTTCATCTGATTCATCATCGCTTGAGTCTTCATCATCATCATCATCTCCATCATCATCTCCATCATCATCTCTATCACCCTTTATCTTCAAAGGCTCACTCTTCGTACCCTTCAGCCTCAACATCATCTTCTTATTCTGCTTCTCCAACTCACCAATCCTTTTTGCAAATGCAAGCACTAGCTCATTTTGAGCTTGCAGGGCAGTGTGAGCTCGAACTAAAGCTCTCTCGTGAGCTTAGTTCTTCTCAGTAAGTTAGGCAATCTGCTTGCCCTGTGCTGCATTAACTGCCATCAGTTGGTTTAGCTAGTTGGCCCTCATATCATCGGTTTCCAACAGCTTCAGCACTAATTGGTTTAGGCTGGCCAAGTGTTCCTCTAACTCAACCATGGGTAGAGTAGAGCTCTGTGGAGGTGGGATCTGGGAAGATGTGCCAGCTTGGGGAGTAGAGGGTGCAGCGGTGGATGTGGTGTAGATGGGAGTAGGAGTGGGAATGGTTGGTGGTGGAACTATTTTAGGCATAGTGGGAGAGGTAAATGTAGATGTATTTGTGGTGGATGATATGGTAGTGGTGGTTACTATGGCTGTGGTGGTGGCTGTGGCTGTGGTGGTGGCTGTGGCTGTGGTGGTGTCAGTGGCTGTGGTGGTGGAGGAACTGACAAGTACAAATCTCTGCCTCTTGCCCTTTTTGCCATAGGGTTGGGCCATTCGTTTCCTCCTGGAACCCTTGGCAATCGGGGCTCCCCCTGAGCTCATAGGTTGGTCGGGGGTGTATGAAGGATCTGTGACATCAGTGTCACCACCCTCCAAACCAGCTTGGCGTCCTCCAACTGCCTCCTTTCCCTTCTCTGTAGCAACCACCCTGCTACCTACTCTTCTTGTGAGAGGCTCATCATCAGACTTTTCTTCTTCATCAATCAGAAAGTCCTGGTGGATGGCAGCTTGCTCAGATCCACCAGGTGCTGAAGCACCACTCTGCTGAGGTAGTGGAGGAATAGTAGATGTGTATGTGGCTCGTGTTTGGCTCGAGCCCTCCTCTCCACCTCCTTGACCATGACCTTGGTCATCATCATCGTCGTCGTTGTCGTCGTCTGGGATCATGACTGGCTCAACATCGGAGTCGCTGTCATCATGGCGCCACTTCTTTTTGGCGGGTGTGACATAATCGATGTTGGCCAGATGACCAAACAACCTCCTGACTGGGGGCTTCACCTGCTTCCCTCGGTAAACCTTCATCCTCCCTAGGGTGTGTCATCCATGACCTCTAGCACCGCCTCATCATCCTTGTTCTTAGGCAGTGAGGGGAGCTTCTCATTAATAATCATTTATAGGAACCTAGGGTACATGCCAAAACCCTCTTTCCCCTTCACCTCAATGTTCTCCCTCAAATACCTGAAGAACATCCTAGAAAAACTGAACGGGTGGTTCAGTACCAGTGCAACGAATGCATTCTGGATTTGGTCGCTCATCTCGTCAAATCCTCCTCTTCCTGATGCGATGCACTTGAGGATCACATGTGCCAAGTACTTAACCTGAGGGCACATGTTGCTCTTGTTAAGCACGCCGGCATTGATGTCGCCGGCGTGTTAGGATCAAGTATCAAACGAAATACTAACTGATAAACATGTATACCGAATCAAATAGTACGGAATCCTATTTGATTGACGATCCAATCAGTGAGAACGCATGTAGAATCAATTGTAGATTGACACTAAACGTTAAGAACGAATGGTAATCGATCTAGTACGATCTATGAACTTGGAACAAGTTCTTAGAGGTCTCTGGACGGCTAGGGTACATATCTATTCGAAGTGCTACGTTTTTCCATGATTTAAGTGGTATTTATAGGTTAGTGTTTCTCATTCGTGTGACTGAACCACAAGTATGGTTCAGTCATGCGATTGAGCCATGCGGTTGATCCATTCACACGACTGAGTGCTCAGTCGTGCGACCGAGTTAATCTCATGTTACAATCATGCGACTGATCCAGTCTCCTGGTTCAGTCGTGCGACTGAGTCATTCGCTTGAAGTTGTTCATGCGTGTGGTCCATTAGCATGGGCCATTCGCATGAGAACTTCACATCACTAAGTTTGAATATATTTCTTAAACATTACATTACCCAGATTAATTCAAACAACCACAAACCTATATAATCAATTCAATACATGTTAAATAACTCATTAATGAAATATTAAACATTATAAGTACAACCAAACATTTGTATTTCATTAAGTATCCAACTATTACATATGTGTAAGACAATAAAGACATATTACATTAAGCTCAGAAACTAGGTACACATGTATCTACAAACTCCCCTTGGACCTAGATTCATCTATTGTCTTACATTCTTCATAACCTTTTCATATTTCTTGTACTTCTCCTCTTTTGTAACTCCTGCATGTATTTCAAATGCAAAGCAGAGTCTGATCACGTTTTGGAATTGGAGGGCTTGTACAATATCTTGCGCGTCATAGAACAGTGGCCACTGGTATAAGGTGTAAACATCTTCAGCTGATAAGTTGGTAAGCCACATTGGGTCAAATACTCTGATAGTATCCATTTTTCCCTCTTTGTTCAGAACTATGACCGCCTCCCCTGTTCTCCAATCATAGTACCACCACTTAAAGTGTGGAGTGAAGTCCTGTGGCATTTCCCTTAGAGGGATTCTCGAC
>BJCO01713142.1:0-14868 GCA_018326465.1 Flaveria floridana | reverse complement strand
ATATTGTAGGTGATCCATTTAACATGGTTTGCAAATCAAGTTACCCTACTTGCACACACATGTGAGTTTTCCAACATAAGTGGTTAGGTGATCTTTATCCCACAAATATGGTATCCCCACCTCAAATCACAAGTTCCCTTAAAATGGTTAGGTGACCTTTATCCCATTAAGGGGTTTCCAAGTGACTCAAGTGTTGTGCAAAAGGACAGTGTTAGACTTGTTATCAAAGAAATTTATAGTTTTCATAATCTTAGTTTAGAAAAGTCTATGTACCTTATCTTTGCATGCTTTCAAATACAAGGTACCCTATGGTTCACTTTTAATAAAACCTCTTTTATTAAAACCATTAATCCTTTTAATAACCTTTTATTAACCACTTAATGATAAAGAACCATCAATTTTCAGCTTGTTAAGTTTGTTAATGAGTTTCTAATGTATGTCCAAATATCAACCAAACAATCAAACAACAAACATTCAAACAAGCATAAACATATAAACATGAGTGCATAACGATAGCCACTAAGTTGACCACACTTGTTTTCCATCACAAGTGTTGTCATAAGGTCTTTCCTAAGGGTTTATAATGACACATCATATATGTCCATGGACCCCCACTTGAATCCATATCCAAATACTTCAAGGTCCATGTCTTTGATGTCCATCTTTGGGTCTTCATCTTGTGCATTTTTCTTTTACAAAATTATATCCTAATACATTTTTCTAATAAATGAAATTCACCTAATCTATTTATTACATAACCAAATGAATAAATAATTACAACCCAAACAATAAACATAAACATTATAACCCAAATAATAAACATAAACATTACAACCCAATTGAATGAATAAAACAACCATTCCAATCATCCAAATAACATAAGGCCAAAGGCTAGGTTATGCACACTAATAACCAATGATCATATCATCCAAAACTATAATGAAACCCCACTAAAAACCATGAAATTTCGGCCAACATAAACTGAAATTTCGTGTTTTATTTTGTCCAAACAAATAAACAATTTAACATACTTGTCTTTCAAAGTTTAATCACAAGCATGTGTGACATAACTTTGAAAGTTTGGAGATTCATATCACATGAACATTGCAGCCCCTAAAGGGGTTTAAAGTCTCTTAAAACGAATTTTCAAGAACAAAACAAGCTAGCTATCCACATAACCGGCTCTAGATGCCATTGTTGGGTTTGTTAGAACTTTAGACATAGTTTAACCATTTAAACTTTGTAAAACGCAGCGGAAGTTGACCATTATAACATTGTTTATAAACTGAAATTTCAGCTTTATTTTGATGTTATAAGTTTTAAACAAACCCAAGAACAAGAGGATCTTTTATATGTGAATGTAACTAGCTATAAAACATAAACAAGCATTATGGACAGCCATATAGAAGCTGCCATAATCTACCTTTGAGCAGCCAAAAGTGAGGAAATGAGGATGATATGGAGCAAGAAATTGACCAAGGCACCAAGGGAGGTCCTTTCAAGTTTGTATACCCCAAGCTTGATAGCAAAACCTTCTTGTTAGGGAGAATCTACACCAAGAAAAACTTCAAAACCCTCCGAAATGCTGCTGCTTGTGCCGTGAGCTTTTAGAGAGAGAGAGAGGTTTTTTGTGTGTTTTGCGTGTGTTGAGATTGAAGAAGAGTAGTGTCCAAGATTAGTTATGTTGTGTGTTTTCTAGAAAGCAAAAGAACCAATCAAGAAATAGGGGGGGGGGGGGGGGACCGGTCGAAAAAAAATAATTCAAAAGGGGTTTCCCCTTTAAACCAAACACACACACACATTTTAAACTGGTCTTGTAATTAGTTGTACAATTAACCTTTTAATTGTATAAGTTATACACTCTTATTATTATTATTTGATGTTATCTAACTAATTTAAATAACATTACAAATAATATTATTGAACAAAATATCCTAATAAGTTGTTCCATCTCATATGCAACTTATTTAGAAAACCCATTTTCTAAATTGGTGTAAATATTTAATTGCATGATCATATGATCAATTAAATATTAATTTGTGTTTGCTAAGTTTATTATTGGGTATAACCCGACTTGGATCATATCGTACTAACCGCATCAATATTCTACGTGTCTTGGGCATATAGAATCCTACAAATGGATGGTTAGAGATTATCAAATGATTTATCGATGATAATTCTCATCTAAATTATAAACATGAACTCTGGTTATGAATATATGTTAGGTTAATAAGTTGAGAAAAATGTGCTTTCTTGCGTACCTTGATGATAGTTGATCTCTCTAAGTCTATGTGTGGATCATATCATGTCATATCTAATTCAACCCTAATCCATCCAAGAATTGAAAAAGTAAGTGTGTTGATTCTTTTGCCAAAAAACACTCATTGTCTGTCCTTGGATCTTGTGTCTCCTTTGCTGTGAAATCACTGACCTGGAACACACTTGATCAGGATTTAATCATTGTCTATGACTATTCATAATTTCTTTTATTTTAATGTGCTGATCTTAATAATGATTAGTGTGATCTTCATATGAAAATTCAAGAAACTTTTAAGTTGTATTAAACTTAAAATTTAGGGTGAGTAAAAATTAATTGTGTCTAAGAGAAAATAACTCAAATTTCAAGATATGAAAATTCAAATTTAAAAGTTTTGGATGGAAAGGATGAAGCTAAATAGTTCAAGCATGTGTGTGTTTAACATAATGTAAAAATGAACCTCAAACATTTTAAGGTGGAAAAGCTCTTGCAACATTTTAATATGAGATTATTTGTTAAAATTGGAGACTAAAAAGATGGAAAATTGTTTTTGAAAGTTTAAAACAAAAATAAAAAAGTCAGAATATAAAAAAATAAATAAAATTTTTAAATTAAAAATAAAAGTTTGAAATGTCAAAAGTTCAAAATTGAGGGTCAACTACATAAATTTTGGGTGAAAGTCAAAATTTAAAAAATTGTTTAAAATAATCGTATATGAACAGTACTAATATGTTTAAACAATGTTCAGGTGGAAGATTTGAAAATTACAAGTGTTAGAATCATGAAAGTCATCTCATGCGCCTAACTGTGTTCAAAAGT
This sequence comes from Flaveria floridana, assembly GCA_018326465.1. Lineage (NCBI taxonomy): Eukaryota > Viridiplantae > Streptophyta > Magnoliopsida > Asterales > Asteraceae > Flaveria > Flaveria floridana. Next base: position 11,792 of record BJCO01713142.1, on the reverse strand, counting down.
GCAATTAGGAGGATGACGATTTTTCCAGAAATTTTACAAGTGTTGGGCATTTTAGTAAATCTTATGCGCCTAAACAGTTGTCATCAGTCTAAATTTTGGTTAAATGCGCCTAAAGTTGTCATAAGTCTATAATTTTGGTTAAGTGTTGGGTGTTTCCTCCATACTCATGCGCCTACGCAGTACCAGACTTTTAATAGTTGGACGTTTCAAGTGAAAAAGTATCAAGTGTTAGGCGTTTCAGCTAGTCCCATGTGCCTGAACAGTGCAAAAGCGCCTAAACAGTGCTTATGCGTCTGAATACTGCTGATGCGCCTAACCCCATGCGCACAAACAGTGCTCATGCGCCTAAATACTTAGTGTAAAAATCAATCCCATGCGCACAAACAGTGCTCATGCGCCTAAAATTTTCTCTTAGTATAAATACAGCACTTTGTGTTTTTAGTCATTCATTCACTCAAAAATCCCCTGAACTCTCACCTGACTCTCGAATACCCTTGATTTTCATATTCTGATTGATATTTGTTCAATACTTGTGATTGATAGTTTCTTTTTCAGATTCTAAACAGAAGTTCATGAACAAATTCATAAAATTTCAAGTTTATGATTTGATTTTGATTGGGCGTTTCATTGCTATTCGGGCGTATGAACCCTAGCCGACTGACATTTTTGAAATTTGTGAATAAAATGGGAATTAAGAACTGAAATTGATGATTAATTATTGATATAAACTTTATTTCGAACATATTGAGACATTCAAATCTGACTTTCATCAACATTGATCCTGATGATTTGATGATGATTTTTCATCAGTTGAACTGTTGAAGATGAACAGACAAATTGGAGGTATTTTGTTTTTAAACAGAATACTTAAACACTTGTTTAGATTAAAACATTTAAAACATAATAATTCTTTAAATTTCAATAAATATTCATTGTTTTCTGAGTGTTAAAATCTAATTGACTAAATTTCTTGTTTCATTTTTATAGATGGCTGAGTTAAAGTTTGAACCTAAACATAATGTGGCAGCATCGCTCAATGAAGATGTTCAAGATGCTGTTAGTTATGAGGAGATGATTAGGTTCTTCTTAAGAACTAAGTATGTCTATGTAATGTGCTATCAACCAGTCATATATGCAAGATTGATAAAGAGGTTTTGAAACACTGACAAAGTTGAGAATAATGAAGAAGGAAGAAAAGTTTTGAGGGGATTTATAACTAATGATAGAATGATTGAAGTTTCTATAGAATCTATTAGAGAAGCATTAAGACTGGGACACAATGACCCTAAAGACTTAGCAGAACTCTCATTTAATGAATGTAAGACTGGGACACAATGACCCTAAAGACATAGCATCTCCCAGTGTAGATCTTGCAACAAACAAAAGGTTTAACATGTCAAGATTGATTCTTAATGGTTTTTTCTCCAACTTGGAGAAAGGAATCAAGAACAAATACCTGATGTACCCTAGATTCCTACAGATGATAATCAATGAAGAACATGATTTCATGTTTATGAAGTCGGTGGAGAATTCTTGGTTATTGAACATATGACATAGATATCTTATAAAAGGCTGGCTATGATCATAGGTGCACCAAATGTACCTATGTTTGAATACATGATGAATGTTGCTAGAGATGAGGTAGATATTACTGTAGATCATTTTCATTAGATTAAGGATGAACCAGTAGATCCAAATGATCTTATTGAAGAAGTACCTCAAGAACTATCTGATGATGACGAAGATGAAGGTGATGATGATGAGAATGAAGATGATGAGCTTGATAATGATATAAGTTCTACAAGTGAAGATGATGACAATGATGGTGATGATTAAATAGCTGAGGCTAATAATGAAGCCGATAAAGATGATGAGCTTGATAATGATATAAGTTGTAACTCCCAGATATTTTCTTTGAAGCCGATGAAAGAAGAAAAGAAATAAAGTCTAAAGTCGAGGGACCAAACTTGCCAAAATGGGAAGAAATTTGGATGAGTGGGTGTATAAATGGGGGAGGGCAGCCCACACCCTCCCCATTCTTGCAAATTTCAGCCAAAGAGAGAAGAGAGGGAGAAAAGGGGGTTCCAAGCTTTGTTTTCTTGGTTTCGAGCGTGAAAATCGTCGTGTAGCGGGTCAAATTGAAGCTCTACTTCGTGGTGTTGTTTGTGTGTGTTCTAGGACCCCTCTTTTACACGTTTCTTAATGATTTTAGGGCTGGAACACATCTGAAACCCGTATTATGAGTGTGTGTGTTTAACCTATTTGTATGTGTTTGCGTGTGATGCGTTTGGAGTTTGTTTCCGGGCTTGTGTGTGCTTGAATGGTGTTGTGGTATGCATTCCTAAGGTTTAGGATGGATGATTTGGGATTAGAATGGGTTTGGATGAGCTTGGAGGTCGAAAATGGCAGATTGCGTTCGGGATGAACTGTATTCTGCATCAGCTAAGGTTGGGCGACCGACTGGAGGCCATACGGGCGAATGGGGTGTGATTGAGGTTCATTCACACGATTGAGTTTCATTCGCACGATTGGGGGGCCAATCGCATGGGGAGTCATGCGGCTGAGGGCCTATTCGCATAAGTGCTCCTTCGCATAGTGTTCATCCGCATGAGGTGCACTCGCATAGTGTTCATTCGCATGGATGTCCATTCGCATGAGGCTCAATCACCTGGTGTTCATTTGCATGGGGTTCAGTCGCATGGGAGGCCCTGCGACTGAAGGGTTCCCATACACCCATGTAGGGCTTGTGTACCCAAGGAACAACGTAGTTTAATTACTGACTTTTGGGGGAAAGTGCAGATGTAAGTATTGACGTGGAAGTTCCCGTAAGTTCGTGTAAGATGACTATTAAGGCCTTAGTGGTTATGTTGGGCATGATGATGATGATGTTGCATGATTATGCATGATGTATGTTATGTATGTGTGACGATGCTATCTGTGTATGATGATGTTTCTTATTATGATGTATGTTTATCTTTCCCGTGGCTTTACGCGTTACGTTAATGAATGAATGAAAAGTATTATGTAATGTAAAGTGGATGATAATGAACAGAGGAACGTAATGAAAGAATGCATGCATTAATGAATGAATGAACGAATGAAAGGCTTGCAAGCAAATGTATGAGGTGAGCGACCCTGCTGTCGCAATAGACTCGGAAGGAACACGCCATTGAAAGGTGTTAGCCTAACGGTGTGTGGGTTCGCTACCCCGTGAGGATGCACATCAAGGTCTTTCTTTGTGATTGACCATTCGTATAGAACCATTGATGCATACCTTAGGTTCTGTGGCCTGAGGTGCGGTGCACCGTTATAGAAGGTCTATGATAGGCCTAGGTAAAGTACCAGGAACAGAAGGGTATTGCACATGGCAATGGTACACCTAAACTTTATCTTAGGTACTGTGGCTATGAGGTGCGGTGCACCGTTATCGAAGGTCTATGATAGGCCTTGGTCCAGTACCAGGAAACAGAAAGGTAAAGTTTATGGTTTGATGGAAAGAAAAGAGGTAATGATGAAAGAATATGAATGATAAGAACATACGATGAATGAACGAAAGTTAAAGAATGAGTGAATGAAAGAACGAATGATGAAGATAATAATGATGTTATCTATGTGTACGCATGATGTATGATCTCACTCAGCAACGCTGACTTTTATGTGTTTCTAGTTGGCAGGTAATGGTTACTGAGGATAGCACGGGGTGGCTACTCAACTCTTTTGAATGGAATCCATTCATATAATGCTTTTGTGATGTAATGCAATAATGTATTTTGTAATTGATTAACGATGTATTATTTTGCAAAACCCTTTATAATGAAATGAAATGTCATTTTTGAATGTTTCCGCTGCAACGTTTACTTAAGATAAATGAGAATGTATGTTTTATGTGCGATGATTGACCAGCTGTAAGCGTCCTGTGAACGGGGCCTTACAGAAGTTAATTTAGAAGTTCATGCTGATGATGAGATGGATGTAAATGTAAATGAAGAACTTGAGCAACAATAAAATTTAGTTTTAAATACATTGATGCAATGATGTCAGAGCCCATTTTTCAAAGCTCTACACCTATTGCTAATTCACATGTTCAAACTTTTCAAGAAGTGTTTGTATCTGAAGAAACTCATACTCAAATAACATAAAATGTGTATGTTCAAACAGAAGAAGTTCATGATGTGGATATGATTGAGACATTGAAAGAAGTGAACAAGGCACAAGAAGAACATAAAGGAGTTAAAAGAAGAAAATAAGAAGTTGAAGGAAGTAATACAAAAGAAAGATAAAGAAATTGCTGATCTTGAGAAAAATAAAGAAGAGAATGTAAAGACTTTTGAAGTTATGATGAAAGATTATGATTGATGGAAGAAAAGTTAAATAAGTTGAAAGAGGATACTGAAATTTTGAAAGTAGAATTTGAAATAATGAAAGAAAGTCAAAAGTCTTTATGTTATGATCATTTTTGAAGTAAATCCAATTGATGTTGAGAAGAATCTGAAGTGGATAAAGGGAAAAGGAAAATTGATGATTTAGATGTTTCAGTTCTACCTGAATCATCAACAAAAGTTTAAAAGATTGTTGATAAACCTACAAGTCAAGAAGAAGAAGAAGAAGCAAATATTCAAGAGAAAATAGGAGCTCTTGATGATTTGGAATCTGAATTTGGTGATGATTGGTACGATGAGGTTTTAGAAGATGAAGATATAGTTGAAGCTATTTTTGAACCTAGTTTTTCACCAATTGAGACAATGCGAGAGGATGTACCTGTAGACATTGAAGACAGATACAACTGTTTGATAAAGATGAATTATAATTGATTATTTCTTGATGGCTTAACTATCTCCCAAAATTAATGAAGAATTTGAGAAGTGTATAACTGCTGAATCTGTTGCTCTTATTGATCCTGATGAGATAATTGTAGAGCATGGAGAGTGGAATCGTCTTTAAGAAGGCGTAAATGTTGAGAAACTTTCAACATCAGAGTTACATCGTCCTAGTCCCGATGACATGAATGTAACTGCTTTAAGAATGTGGCTACAATCTCGAAATTATCCAAGGAAAAGTCTTACTAGATTACAAGCAAAATCTTTAAGGAATTTGGTGAGAAGCTTCAAGAAACCGAGAAGCAAACGAATAAGATGATTGTGGTTGACATGGATAATCCATAATATTTGGAGATAACAAAGAGAACAAGGATTTTAAAACCTCAAGAGATCAAATCCATGGCAATGACGAGTAATGTGTATGAAAGAAGAAAGGAGCTAATGAAAATGTTTCCAGAAACAGAGAAACAAGCCTATCAAGTATCCATGGAGCAGAAACAATTATCAAATAAAGCTCGAACAGCAGGTGACTTGGTTCGAAATATGTTGCCAAAAGGACAATCAATTTTAGAATTGCTTAATGCAATGATTGTTCCTGATACGACCAAGGATCCGAAGATTATGGCATGGAAATACGACGAAGTATTCGATGCATTTTTGATAAAAAGAGTTAATGCTATCTGTGATGTTTATAACTTTTTCTCGAGTATTATAAAACTGCTTGTTCAAGATTTGAAGGAGTTGAATGAACTGCTTCTAGTCAATCCGAAGAGAGCGAGTCGAGGAGAAAATTTTGTATAGTTATTGAAAAGAGGTATAAGCAGAATGAGTTCATTTTTGCAAACTTGATACGATCAAGAAGCCAAATAGTATTTTAATTCTTTGAAAAGGAAAAGAAAATATGGTGACAAACAAAATTGAAGAAGAACAATTTTTTGATTGCATTCAGGGATCAATACTCTAAGAGGTAACTACTCCTGGATTGAATGTTATTGATAGGACTCAAAAGTCTAAACCAATTTTGACATGGTTCTATAATGCTGATACGTTTGAGTTGAAGTTAGTTGAAGATCTAGATGATTGGAATCGTAACATGATTTCATTGTTTGGTGTATTCAAATTGAAACTCTTACATTCGAGTTACATCTCATTTTTGTCGATCCAGAAGTTTGATAGAGTAGTACAAGAAGTTGCTGAAAATGACAAAAAGTATTTCTTCTCAATTATCAGAGTTATGAATGCTGTAATGGAAACAATATCATTGAGAAAAGCTTTAGCTTTTGTAAATATAGTGAAGAAGGATATCAAATCAATAGAATTCATGAGGATCTCGAGTAAAGGAGCTAAATATTCATTCTAGAGAGTATCCAAAACCACTTGAATTGTATGCTAACATTGATATTGTAGGTTTGTCAAAAGAAACTTTAGAGTTGATGAATCAAATGGAAATAAAAACAAATGAATCTAAACCAGAATAAGGAATTTTAGCAAGCAAGTTTAAGTCTATAATTGTTAAAGCCTTGAGAGAGCAAGAAATATATAAGGAGAAACCAGTGTTCAAGATCAAAGAAGAACCAGAAGTTTTCTTTGATGAATGAAGACAAAAGAGAAAAGACAAAAAATTTAAGAATTTTGAAGACTAAAGACAGAAGACAAGAATTTTGAAGACTAAAGACATAAGACAAAAGATAGAAGATTGAAGCTTTTGAAGACTGAAGACAATGTCAATCTTAGGAGGAGTATTGCAGAAGTCTCTTGAAGATTAACATTTAGTCTTTATTGGTCTTTTGCATAGTTTTGTCATAGTTTAGGAACCGTTTGTGTAAATAGATGTTCCATATGTTTTCTTCATAGTACAAATAGCATAGTGTGTATTATGTAGGTAGACAAGAGTTGTCAGCATCAGTTGAACGGCTTGTAACTGCTTTTCTACAGTTGTATTGTCTATGCTTACTATCAATGAAAAGCTATGAATTTTTGTGATATGTTTGCATTGATTTGATTACTTGTGTTAGTTTTGATTGAATTGCATTACAATATCATCATAGATCGATATCTTGATAGGAGATTCTGATTCGAACATTGTTCAACCTAAGTCAAACATTGAACCAAAATCAAACTTGAATCTTTTGATGTTTTAAACCAAATCAAACATTGAGTAAGTGTACCTTTGTCAAATGTATTAGAACTGTTGATTTGATGTAATTTGATTAAGTGTTCATTGGGTTCTAGAACAATCATGATGTTCATGCCAAAATTATACAAAACCTGGTGTTTGATCCTTGAAAATGTGTAAAATAACTTAAAATATGTTATAACTTGATAAACATGTTCAAAAGTCAGTAGCAAACATGAAAAATCAGTTAATTTGGCATGTCATTCAACACACAAACATTAAATGCATATTCATTCAATGTGCGTTAAATGGCTTGGTTTGACTTTAAAAGGTCAAATAAAATTGTAAGGCCCCATTCCCGGGAGCCCCACAGTTGGTCGATCATAGTTTTAATATAAAACATTGTAAATTCATATAAATATCATAGTAGATTTATTTATCAAAAGCTATTCATGCATTGATATTTGATGTTAACAAATAATACATCATTGTTTAAAAGAGTTACAAAAGAATAATCAGTTGTATTACAAAACAACAACAACATCATGCATAAAATAGATGCCAGTCTTTGCCCGCCAAGTAGCTATACCCTCATGCAATCCCCAACAACGAGTTACCTGCCAACTAAAAATGCATAAAACTAAGCGTTGCTGAGTTAGTTTTAGTTTTATAAATAAAATATTCTTCATTCGTATCGTACATACATCAAGGTTAAATCATTATTATTTTTCATTACCGCACATATTCGTTTGGTCATCAAATTCTTTTCTCATTGTTCATTTCAATCATTTTGCACATTTCGAACTTTTATTCATTATCTTTCTCTTTTATATAGACCAATGCCATATGCTATACCCTAAACATTATGCATTGGGTTGAGGTCTATAAATAGACCCCTAACATTATGCACGAAGCTGACTCCAGTACTGGGGTAACCGACAAGGGTCCTGTTTCGTACATATTGGTCAATTACCAAGATTGACCCCTGTGTGCATCCTCATGGGTTAGCTAAACTGCACACAGTTGAGTTAACAACTTCTTAATAAGTTGTGATCCTCTATAAATTTGCTTGCAAGACTTTCATTCATTCATTATGTTCCACTTTTAATTATCTTTAATCTTTCGCTTCATTTATGATAATACTTTACGTACATGATCTAACACACTACGTAAGGTCACGTAAAAATATGTAATATGGAACATGCATAACAGGCTTCAAACGTGCATAGCAACAAACAGACATAACCACCAAAACATCCTAGGTCTTAGTCTTTAAATTTCTATTTCCCAAACTTTCAGAAAACTCCAAAGTCCACTTAGGCACATAAGCACTATGTAGGCGCATGAACTCTACGTAGGTGCATTAATACTATGTAGGCGCATCAACAGTTGGGCGCATGGGAAATTTCAGGCGCATGGGAAATTTCAGGCGCAACACTATGCTAGCGTATAAGTACTTAGGCCCATGGAAAGACTTAGGCGCATGAGTAATCTTGGGTGCGTGGACACCACTTGGGTGCATGGGCACCACTTGGGCGCATGGGAAAGGACTTAGGTGCATGGGCAAGGACTTAGGCACATGGGGAATCTTAGGAGCATGAATACCTTAGTTGCATGGGCAAGGACTAAGGCGCAGGGGTAAATTCTAGGCGCATGGACAGTTGTTCTATTCAACCTACACTATTTTCAGACCACAATCGTCATTCTAATATATTCTTAACCTGCTTGTAACATGCTAAGCACCTAAAACATGCATATAAATATGAAACACAAGCAAAGCATAACCAAACATACACTCTCCCGTATAAGCATGGTAAAACATATGGTTCATATACATAATCTGTGAAACATTTTTATATGTATTTCAGCCCTAAAAACCAGCTTAAAAGAATAAAACCAGGTGTCTAGAACTCACCTGCTGTAGCCTTTGAGCAAAACTCCTTCAAACTGAAGATCACAAGGAATTCTAACACCTAAACATGCCAAAAGCACACAACTGAACACATACAAACACATAAAGCTCGGTCCAAAGGCTGAAAATGCAGCTGAAACCAAACAAAACACAAGAAAACTCACCTTCAAGCTGATGTTCTTCTTCTTCTCTCTAAAAACTGATGAAATCCTTCTTTTTCTCCTTTTTGCAGTCGATGGAGTTGGTGTCCAGAGAAGTGGGCGACCATTCCCACCTTTTAAACATAATAATAATAATGTTTCCCTTTTGCACAGCTTTAACCTCCTCCACTTGTGTTACTTCACCTTTCTTTCTTTACGTTTTTCTTTTCTTTATCTTTTTAGTAGATTTCCGGGTGTTACAAGTCCACCCCCTTATCTAGATTTCATCCCCAAAACCTGTCACTCTTCAAACAGTTGTGTGTAATGCTGTCTCATCTCTTCCTCAGTCTCCCACATAGACTCGAATCCCTTCCCATGCCTCCACTGTACTCGCACCAGTGGAACCAATTTATTCTGTATCCTCTTCTCTTTTTGGTCAATGATTGCCACGGGTTGCTTTTCGTAGCTGAGTCCTTCGTCTACATTAATGTCCTCCGGTGGTACAATCATATCTTCATCAGCTAGGCACTTTCTAAGATGAGATACATGGAATGTTGAATGAATCCCACTTAACTCGTTGGGTAGCTCCAACCAATAGGCCACCTCTCCTACTCGAGAAATGATTCAGAAACGTCCTATATATCTCGGTCTCAGCTTACCCCACTTTTTGAACTGAATACTTCTATTCTAAGGAGTAACCTTTAGCATAACTTTATGACCCACCTTGACTTCACTCAGCCCACGCCCCTTGTCAGCATAAAACTTTTGCCTATCCTTTGCCGCCTTCATAAAGGCCTTGATGTTCTCTAATTTTTCGGTCATAGCCTTGATCACTTTAACGCTTCCCAACTCCTTCTATCCGATGTCACCCTAACATACATGCGTTCTACACTTCCTACCATATAGCATCTCATATGGTGGCATACCAATGCTAATATGATAACTGTTGTTGTATGAGAATTTAGCTTGTAAGTGTTCGTCCCAACATCCTTCGGAGTCAATAACACATGCTTGGAGCATATCCTCAAGCATCTGTTAGTTCTCTCTGACTAACCATCCGTCTGAGGATGATAGGCCGTACTGATGTGCAAATACGTTCCCATAGCGTCTGGAATCTCTTCCAAAACTTGGATGTAAACAGAGTGTCACGGTCAGACATGATAGACACTGGTACACCATGACGCGTCAAAATCTCTTTGATGAACAGATCTGCCAACCTCTCAGGTGATTACGTCTCATGGATCGGTAGAAAGTGAGCACTCTTCGTCAAACGATCAACTATCACCCATATAGCATCGTACCCCTTTGCCGTATGTAGTGACTTCATATTGTAGTTCATGGTGATGTGCTCCCATTTCCTCTCGGGTATATCTGAAGGTTGGATTTCCCATATGGCCTCTGATGTTCCACCTTCACTTGCAAGCAAGTAAGGCACTTACTCACATACTCTGCTATATCGCGCTTCATTCTTGGCCACCAATAATCCTTCTTCATATCCTGATACATCTTCGTGGCACCATGATGAATCGAGTACCGAGTCTTATGAGCCTTGTCCATAATCTTTCTTCTTAGATTCCCATAATGAGGTATCCACATCCGTCTAGTTTGGGTTTTAACACCAAGAGTGTTCTCACCCAACTCTGCGACTAAACCCTTCATACACCCGGAATTAATCTGATATTCTTTAAGCACTTCATCCTAAAATTCTTTGACCTGTTTTGTCATATCAAAGGTCATAACCAACTAATAAGCCTACACTCAAATTGGCTCAGGCCTCTCCTTTTGGCTTAGGGCGTTGGTCACGACATTGGCCTTGCATGGATGGTAGTGGATCTTACAGTAATAATCCTTTATAAGCTCCAACCATCTCCTTTGCCTCATGTTCAGGTCTTTTTGCTCGAAAAAGTACATCAAGCTCTTATGGTCGGTGAAGATTGTGCACTTCATCCCGTACAAATAGTGCCTCCAATCATGAATGGGATATTTTAGCCTCATGGATCTTTGACTGTCGGGGTGAGTAGGCTATAATTTTCCCCTATTGCATCAGCACGTAACCCAATCTCGAATAAGAAGCTATCTTGGAGAAGTCTTGGATAATAACCTATAATAACCCACCAAACCCAAGAAACTACGGATCTCGGATGCCGTCTTTGGAGATTTCCATTGCATCACTTCTTCAAACTTTGCTGGGTCCACCATGATCCCTTCAGGATTAACAACATGACCCAAAAAATGATCCTCCCACGACTAGAAGGTGCATTGGGAGAACTTGGCATACAATTTCACCCTTCTAAGCGTCTCCAGTACCTCCCGAATATGACCGGCATGCTCATCTTCACTCTTCAAATAAATCAGGATATCATCAATTGTCACACCCTCAATTTCCACGAACGGGGTTTTACCGCTAGGCGTGTGACATACCAGGATCTCAGACACAGTCATATCGAACGACACTATATGAATGTAAAGCATACATTTGACTTCATTCAAAAGAACATAAACAGAGTTTACAATAATGCGGAAGCGTTTACAAAATTTGTGAATCCATTACAGTATTGTTACAATAGCCATGTTTTAGACAAAATGTTCAATGCTGAAAATAAACTGGATGAATGCATGTCCTGAGTGCGTTTCCTGTAGCGTGCATCATGAGTTTATGCGTTCCTGTGACCTGAGAAAACATGCTAAAATGTGTCAACATAAAGTTGGTGAGTTCACAGGTTTAATCGACAAGAAATGTATTCGTAAGCGTTTCCATGTTTTGCGTTTCAATGGTTTAGTACATAAAGCATATCGTTAGGTAGCTA